>WTSP01024839.1:0-87067 GCA_025331215.1 Actenoides lindsayi | reverse complement strand
GGGGGGGGGGGGGGCGGGGGGGGGGGGGGGGGGGGGAGCCCGGGCCCCCCCCCCCCCCCCCCCCCCCCAGCTTCTTCTCGGGTGGCCGCTCCCCTCTGGCTGCGCAGGGCCGGGGTCCGGAGGGTAACGGCCGCCCTAGCCGCGGGCCCGGTTTCCCCCTTGTCCCATCCCCCATGAGGGAGCGGCCGCCCGGCTCTGCCGCGGGCCATTTCCCTCCCAAAGGGCGGCCGCCCCCTGTCGCGGCCGGGCGGAGGGGCGTGACATGGCGGCCGGCCCTGACGGGAGCGGCCGCCTGTGGCGCGGCTTTCGCCACCTCGCCGGAGTTTTCCGGGTGCCCTTCTGGGGCCGGCCGCCTAAACTTGTCACCAGTTTCATAACCTACTGCTAAAAATTGTCTCCGGTGAGCTGCGTGCCTACTTTGTGCCGCTGCCCTCTGCGGCCGGCGGCTCCCCCCGGCGCTCGGGACTGGCTCGCAGCCCCTCCGGGCGCTCCCGCCCCCTGGCCAGGCCTCGGACCGGCTGCAACTCCTTTGGTATTATGAGATCACGTTATATGGTGTTTTCAGTTGAAGAGCCTTGAGATTGGTGTGTTCATTAATGCGTTAAAGGACCGATAGGGATCTTGTGGTTGAAGAACTTGTGAACTTCTGGCCTAGAGCCATTACTGTCATACTTCAGTGATGGGCACGTTACATTAACTGAATAATGCAGCCGTCGATGTTGTTTCTCTTTGGCTGTGTTTACAAGGAAATCTCTCTTACAAACCTTAAAGCTGTCCATAGTACCAGCAGCCCACTGTTTGGTTCTCAGCCGTGTTTGAGACTGAAAGGTGTCTACTTGGCTTCCTTTTTTAGGTCTCCTTTCTTTGTCTCGTGTTTCTTGTCCATCTCGTCTTTCTGTATCTTTCCTTGAAAGTACCATCATTATTGAAGAGGCTCAAGACTCTCTTGACAATGTGAAGCACTTATCCATGTTTTTTGTTTTGTTTTGTTTTTTGTTTTTAATTAGTAGGTAAGTCACCTTATTAATTGTACCTTTGATGGTAACATCAAAGCCACTCTGAGAAGAGTGGCAGGTGTGACATTCTTCACCGAGGTCTCCCTTGTAGGAATTTAAAGGAAGTGATCATGAAGCCAAGAGAGTAATTTTTATTTTAACTTTAATGATCTAATGAATAATGTGTTAGTAGCTGAATCATGTTCCTGTTCACTACATCCAGTAAATACTGAAGGTATCAATACTATGTAGAAAGTAACTAGCTTAGCTACGTATAAGAATGTCATGTGTCATATATCCATTTGAGTCACATAAGTATCTTGATACTTTTTCATAGCTGATACAGGTCTCAAAAATTGCTTTGGAGAAAAAAAATAAATCTGTTTTATGGACCTAAGAAATTCTGCCAGTGTGTTAAATAGCAGTAACACTGCATATTCATAGCATCCTTCAACAGAGACTAGCATGCCATTCCTTCTCGCCCCTTCTCCCCCAAGTATCCCTCAAAAGCGTGCTAAGCGGTATAGATGAGACAGGAGGAAAAGTAGAGTATTTATTTTGTTGAAGCCACGTATTATCAGTGGCAGAACTGGGAATATAACTTGATTACAAGTTGTTTGCTCGTATACCTTTGGTTCTTGCCAAAGCATCTCAATAGAGTTATAATTAGCTGTGGCTGGCATTGCCACGAGCTGTAACAGCATTTATCTGCTGCAGAGTCATGTTCAGAAAGGGTGCAGAATTCTTGGCTGTCTATAGACATCAGGCGTTACATCTGCTGTGACCATTTGCAGTTGACTGTTCTTTGATCCACGGGAGAGGTTTGTGTTAGGGTTTCAGCGACCACAGGATGTCTTTTAGAAATTGTACATGTACGGCTGAAGGATGAGCAGCATAAATTAAAAACTGGTTCCGTGCTCCTTCTGAAGCCTTCTGTTGGCCTGTATATGTATAAATGTTTAACAGAATAATGGAAATTTGAGGTTGAGTATTTTCTCTTTCTTGAGGTAGAAATGCAGTGCTCCTGCTTGTACTTTACTAGGCTTCTATCAAATGTAAATTTTAGTGTTAGGTTATCTACTCTCTTGGGAGGCTGTGTGGCTGAGCATCTGCTTTGTATGGTCTTCTTAGTATCCCCAAATTTTTTTCTGCAATTCATCTTGTTTCTGAGAGGTACACCTTTTTTACCTCCTGCTATGTAGTTGTTGGTTAGTTAAGCTATGCCCTCTCTCCAAAAAAAACCACAGTCAGTCCTGCTGTGATTTCCTATCTTCCTTTTTTTCCCCTCTGGGCTTCCTTTTTTTTTTTCTATTTTTCTTTTCTTTGTAATTAATTGTGGAGATATTGATACGATATTTGGGTAGAGTACCTTTCTGTTGTGCTATGTGATGCTTGTCTGGGTGACACACACCCAAGTTTATAACATACTTGAGCTGACAGGTCAGGCAGCTTACTCTCTGGTCCTAGTTACTGGCCTGGTATGGCCTTCCATGGGTTTTCTTACCATCAGTGCCTGTATTTTGCTTTCCATGGCAAATACTCATGTCTACTCTGATATTCTAATTTTTTTTTCTTGAAGCTTTTGGAATTATTATTGCCTCTATTATCTTCCTCACTCAGGGTGAAAGAGGACTTCAATATTTGTATCTATGCAAGTATCGTTAATAAGCTGTGTATTCTAAATGAGAGTGAAAACAGATTCATACAGAGTTTCTCTAGATGATTATCTGCTAATTACATGTTTCACTTTTAATGCTTGCTTTCTCTTTATGGTACTTTGACATCTGCAGTTTGAAAAATTTTCCTAAGAATTAACTTTTATAATGCTCTGTGAAGTAATTCGCTAGAATAAATGTTAACATTATTAATCCTCATTCTAGTGTTCACAAATTGTGTTTTACAGCTTTACCATTTATTTTCATATCTTTTCAGAAATGAGTAGTTTTCAAAGATTCTTCTAGCACTTGCTTGGGAGCATTGAGAAGAAAGGGTTTCCTGTTCTGAAAAGTTTTAACCACTTCTTTTTCATTCTACATTTTTCTTGACTGTGTTTCCAAGGCATTTCAGAGTTATCATCATGTATTGGACAAGCCCATCCCAAAATAGTGAAGAGTTTGATCAAATGTGTATGCAGGACACTGAAACCCATATCTTTGCTTGAGGCAAGCAGGGTTTGACCTGCCTTCCATATTGCTGTCTTGTCTTAACCATACATCATCTGACTGGTTGGGGGTGATTCTCCACTGTGGATGTTATTTCCCTTTTAATTAGCCATCTGCCATCTCTAGGAGAGAGCGATGGGGACTCTGTGGCTGGGACACCCGCAAAGCTGAGTGCTGCTGATGCATGCCTGCTTGTCCCAGCATGTGACAAAGCTGTTGAACTCTGCTGCTTCTGGGCTGGATAAGCTTGGAAGGCGTGTGTGTGTGTGTGTGTGTGTGTCTTTTGTTTTGATTAGAAATTCTGTCTTTGCAAGCAATGTGTGTTACTGTGGAAGGTTTTGCTTCTGACATTTTTCTGGCAAAAATTCTGATTTCCAGACTTTGACGTTTCTCCGCATATCACAAATATTCTAAATTGCAACAAACTGCTATGCTGTAAGTAACTGCATGTATAGACACCCTGTATCCTGCTAAGGAATTTTCTAGCTCTTGTTGTCTACACCACAGTTTTCATTTCTTCTAACTGACAGATGTTTCTTTAGAGTAGTAGGCTGCTTTGGGGTAGTGGGACCTGATAGCGTTACGTTAAAATTATTTATCCTGGGTAAACTTTTCTTTAAAAAGGTTTGAAAGGAAATTCTGAGAATGGGTAGATACAATGTGCTTGCCTTTCCACAACTTTGTTACAAGTATTTCTTGTAAGACAGTGCCAAAAGGAAAAAAAAACAAAAACCTAACACCTAAATGATAAGGAAAGAGTTAATAAAATGAGATAAAATGTGGTTAAGTGATAGCAAACAACTGTAATAGAAGGAATGTGGTGGAAGTAATAGATAAGCACTTGAGGTCAGTTATGGAAGTCTGATTTAGTAATGTTGGCTCTCTAGGGAGGGTCACGGATGGTGATCTTCCCCCTTGCTGCTGCTTTTCTGAGGCAAGAGGCAGGCAGTGAAACCAGGCACACTATGTGCTGAGATTGTGTCCTTGGAGATAGAGAAGTTAAAGTAATGAGGAGAAGGGGCAAATCAGGCAGATGGCTATGGCTATTTATAGTATGGTTTAGGACATTCGTTACTCGATTCAGAAATAGTTGATATTTACAGTTTGTTGGTTTTTAGATAATGGTCCTCTTATTAGATTAAGTTTCTAGTTAAAAATCATTCTGATACCTGGATAATCTGAAAATATTGTTCAGAGAAAAAGTAATGGGCAGTGAGTTGTTGAAACCAATTACCTAGTTAATAGAAAACTCCTAAAGACTTGGTTTGGCCAATAAAACAGAAGATAAAATAAAGTTTGAAGAAATTTTGTATAAGATTTTCAAATACAGTGATGTGGGCTGAATCTCTGCAATTCTCTATGAAAGATGAATCGGCAGAAGTGCTACAGAAAGTCTTTGATAAAATATTTTTTCTCATAAGGCAAATATTACAAAGAAAACAGTGATGAATGTTAAATTCCTCTCCACCCCAGAAAGACAGTATTTTCAACTTTATTGTTTTAAATACATCAGATAAATCAAAAGAAAGGCAGATGTAAGCAAGCCATGGTCACAATACTGAGTCATGCGTAGTTGAGAAAGGTGATGCTAACTGGTTCTCAGTGACTATTAGATATCCTTTCTTTTGCTAAGTTGTTTGGTTGGGGGGTTTTGGTTTTTTTTATTATTTTTTTAATTTTTAGTTTATTTTGTGTGTTTGTGTGGTTTTGGTTGGGTTTTGGTTTGTATTTTGGTTTGTTTTTGTTGGTTGGTTGGTTGGGTTTTGTGGTTTTTTTTGCAAACTTTCTACTTACCAAATTCATGCAAAGCAGGCAGGCTTCTGTACTTTCCTATTTGATGGAGTGCATGTTTGCCAGCTAATCCCAATACTCATTGATAAGATATCATGGCTTGTTTTATTTAAGCCGGGGGGAAAAGTGGGAGTACATGTTCAGTGATGGAGGAGCTGCATTATAGATATTTGTAGCTTTTGTAGAGAAGTAGAATGTAAATACAAACTGATAAGACTGCTTCTTTGTAGGTTTGTGCCACATGTTTATAGTAGTTTTAATTTATTTTTATTTTAGTTGCATAAATGATCTGATCATTTCTCAGCATCAGTTTTTCCCATTCTTCTCCGATCCCTTAAACCTGTAATTTAATTTCAAGTGGAATGAAAATTTGTTTCTTAAATGAGCCTAACTCTTAGGAAAGTGCTGCTGCAAATACTGAGATGGTATGAACAGAGTTTTGCAATGTTACATTGACTCCAAGTAGTCTTTAAAGCTTACAGACACTTTTCACAGAAAGTTATACTTCAAAACTGAAGAGGATTTTTCTGATTTTCATGATTTGCTATAGAATTGTTGAATTAACCAAAAATGGAAGAGGTTGTTATGTTATAGGTGGAAAACTTTGGTTTTCAATGTCAGGTTAGCAGAGGGTGAAACATCCGATGTGTCTTTACTAGTGCACATTTATAATTTACATCAGTATCTGTGTCCTGCTCAAATTATAGCCCTTCTTTTTGTATTGAAGGTCTTGGCTCATGTCAGTTTTATTGCATCAGGAGTATGTCACTACATTGTTTGAACAACAAGTTGCAAATAAAACTTACACTTTATCAACGTTTCAGTATATGCTGAAACTTTATTTACTAATTCTAGAATGGGCTGTGTAAAATTCCCCCAGGGAGGTCACATGCATCTCCAGAGACTTTTTGGTTCATCTTAATTTAATGCTAAAAGAAGTGAAGCTGTACAAATGTCAAATCTCAAATAAAATTGGTATCTGTACACAGTTTTCTGAGAAAATAGGAGTCGGTCAGCAACCTACTCACGTATTTGGCTTCACAAATGTGCTGGGCCTTGTTAAGTCCTCCTTTCTAAGTTGCTGAAGTTAAAAAATGTCAAGAACTGGCTTAGGAGTAGATGAAGTGTTGTATGTTTTGTGTTAGGTACTTGAATCACTTCAGAGTGCTCAGGATCCAAGCTTTGCAGACAATACACTAAAATAAAAATACTCTGAAATGTGAAAATGAAGGTTCACTTTGTCATAGTGACTTTTTCTGTATGGGCTTGTAGATGGATTAATGTAGAACTGTTGTTTTCCTATTTGAAAAGAATTTGCTATGTGCTAACTAGTATGGAATATTTTGAAAATGACCCAGTGACAAAGAAGTTAAATTTAAGATTGCAGTGTGGAAAGACTGCATTTTTTCTGCTCTTAGCCAGGAATGTTTCCCTTTAGGGCAGTTGCATAGGGCAGGATTGCAAAAGCATTGGAACAAAAATGGCATGCACCATATTCATGTCCAAGCTTGGAAACAGGAGGTGAGAACAAAATCAGTTATTCTTCTGTCTGTTTCAGTTGATGCTCTAGTCAGTTCAGGGTGATGGTGTATACTGGAATATAAGGAGTAACCGCTCCTAGCTGTTAGGAGTGAGAAATGGGAGTGTGCTGCTTCACTTCGCAAATGATCACATGGTCAAGCCTGGTTCATTTCTCTTGTTACCAAAGCCAGGCCTAAAAATCTCCTCCAGATTTGTTCTCCCTTGTCCTGCTGTACCCCAAGTGATTCATTCAGCCTGTGAACTTCCATTGTCTCAGTTTAAATGTGGGCTGTAAGTCTATTTATCTGTCCTGGTGCTGACTGCTGTTGCTGCATTTCTGCCTTTCTTGTACAGCAAGTGGAAAGGAATTATATTTGAGCATTTGTAATTTGGACTCCAGCACATAATAGGTGATTATTTTGTGACGTGTCATTGTAGTGTGGACTGTAGAATAACATCATGTTTAAAACTTGTTCTCTTTTTCTCCTTACATTGGTATACATGGAGCAATATTCCTTGGACTCAAAAAAACCAACAAAACAAAAAACTCTATGCACCACTTCTGTAAGTCTACTACAATGACTGGAGGAATAGAGAAAATTTTTTTTCCATGAAGAATGATTAAATGATTTGAATATACATTACTTAGCTAACTCAGCAAGTATTTTGATGTTTGCGGTTGTTAGAACATTGGAAGGCAGTACAGAAGAGTAGATGAAAGAAAGACTGGCTATCAGAACAGATATCTAGCTAGTAAAATACTTAAAACTGTGGAAATAAAAGTCTTCCTGTTGGTTGAGATGCTTAAATTAATAATCGAGGTGTTGCCAGGAATAAATTGCTAAATCATTTTTTATTCTGGGTGATCTATTAGGAGTTTTGAATGCACTGGTAAGAAACTGTTTTTCAAACAGTCATTTCAAAGAGATGAACAATGTAAGAACATGAGTTTTCCAACCATCTTTTTTTTACTGTAAGCTAAATTTTTGATCTCTTTTGGATAGTTTAATTTTTTCAGGGCTTAGCTTTGATGCTAGCTTTAGAACATCTCTGAGAAGTCCAGCAAAAATAATTTTCCAGTAGCAGATTGTGCTGTGCGTTAGTCCCACGAGGCACTATCATCCAGCATGAGCGTGCAGGTGATAAACAGGATGAAACACTTCTGCAGGGGGTGAAGCTAAATACACCTCAGTGCCTGTCACTTGTTTCAAGCTGTGGCCCCACTTCAGTTTTGTGTTATCTTAAATGGGTACAGGCGCTTACAGAAGCTTCCTAGCCTCAGTTTGGCACAGAGTGCTAGGAGGTGTATGTTGCAATGTTAAGTATGGTGCCTGAAGAAATGTTTGCCATTTGTTCTAGACCACTGATAATTCCCTTTCCCCTTCCCCTGTACTTGTTTTTTATCTCTTCTCTCACACCGCTCCTCCCCCCCTTCCTCCATGCCAGGCATACCTACACTTATTTACAAATATAGTTAAATATGTAGCACTTCAGTGAATCAACTATAATATGAAATACTGAACACCCTGGTAGCCTGCAGAATCCTTCTAGCAGATCTCGGTAAACCGGTTAGCATGACTGTTCAGGGCTGATTCATCTGTATACATATATATATATATATTTAGATATTTTAGCTATCTACATATTTTTTTACAATACTTTTCTTGGAAGTTTTTTCCTTCCTTGTTTATTTTTTCTCAACATGTGAAGACCTTGCTGTTGATTTACAGAAGCAGTACATACAGAATTTTGTGTCTTGGTAGCTCTTTGTCAAATGAGGCATGCTGACCTTCAAGTGCCTATAAATTTGAAGTTAGGTTACTTTAAAACTTTAAGATAAATATTGTAAAGAAAAGTATGAAAGGCTTTTTTATAGTTCTTGAGTCTTAAGAATAATAAAAAGAAAAAAAAAATCATCTTTTAACTGGAAGTACCTGTAGAATTCAGGAACTGATAAAAGTAGATACCACGTGTGCATTTTTGTTTTTGGTTTTTTTTAGCAGCCATAGTATTGTTTCTTTGTCATAGAATCATAAAAGGGTTTGGGTTGGAAGGGACCTTAAAGGTCATCTAGTTCTAAGCGCCCTGCCATGGGCAGGGACACCTCCCACTAGAGCAGGTTGCACAAGGCCCCATCCAGCCTGGTCTTGAACATACTTGAAAATGTTTTCTGTTAAAGGTAAATAATCTTTTAATCTCTTGCTCTTTTGTAATGTCAGGGTGTCAGCCTAAAGAGATGTGCAGATATCATACACTTTTTAATATCCTTGTTGTTGTGGTTGCTGATTCCAGGAAGTGTAAAGTTCAGTTTTCTTTTTTAAACATTGGTAACATCCAGATTTATTAAGATGCAATTTAATTATATGATTATATTGTTAGGGCTGCTAAGCCTGTATTAGGAAGCCAACATTTTAAAGAAAAACATTGTTTCTAACCCAGAGCTACCTAAAGCATTGCCTCACCCTTTTGTCCACTTCACAGTAATGTGACCTTAGAGTCTTTTGGGATATTTCTTAAAACAACAATGTTGTTGCCCGTAAGTTGTTTTTTGGTTGTTTTTTAACATAATAATGAATGTTATTTTTAACATCTCTTGATAAAGAATTGGAATAGTTAAGATAGCTACAGTGCTATTAATTTAGACCAGATGCATGCGGAGCTCCTAAGTTTTGTTGCAGTTGGTAATACTAAAAAATTTAATGAGATAAAATGGGGAAAAAAAAACCACTAAACTGGACTGTACAATTGTAGCTGAAATAGACTGTTCCAGGTGTCTCTCTTCCCAATAGTTTTTTGGGTCTAGCTTTTTGGGTTTGTTTTTCTCCTATCTTGATTTTATTTCACAGTTGAGCTGTAATACAGTAACTTGTAGCACTTAGCCTGTAATAAACTTGAGGCGGACACTGCCTTGATTCCTCACCACGGAGCCAACGGGGCCGGGTGCTTTATGGAGACGAAGCACCCCACCCATAAGGCAAGGAGCACTATGAGGTTTATGCGTGATCCCTGTAGGCGGTTGAGAGGTTTGCAATGACTAGCTTACAGCTTGATGCATTTTAACGTTATTAGCTTGAAGGGCAGTTGTTACGGAACCTGTTTGTTGAGCATATTTGTGAATTCTTGAAATTTTTGGCAAACCTTCCCAGGAGTGGCCAAAGCACAAGTATAGAACAGTGTTGTAGATCCTTCACAGTGGAAGTGATTCTTCGTTGCTCTCCTACTTCCTCAGGTGGCGAGCGCGGGCTTCAGGTTTGACTTTTGCTAGAGCTACGACCATGGGAAATGGCCTGTGGAGTCTCCATCTATTGATAAAATTCTGTTGTTTACATCTGATTTATAAGAAAACTGTAGTTGTACAGCTCAGTTATACTTAGTGTTTAAGCACGTACCTCTTACACATTAAATGTGTGCACAAGACGTTTAGACAGGTGTTGGCTAAATATGGTGATCCTAGGGTTATCACTGTTTTGTTCTAGAGACTGAGAAAATACTGATAGATCTCATCATTTTGTCACTTTAGATACCTAAACTCAATGTACTCATTTATACTACAAGCATTTAATTTATGGTATGAATGTTTAGGTTTCTTTGCCTATTTTCAGTTTATTGCCAGACGTTGTGAAGAATGAAAACTGCTTTTGACATGTGGACTATTAGAGTATTATTGTTAGTATAAAGTTTCAATTATTATTTTAATGCTGTCCTTATGTGCCTTACAAATAAACCTGAATATTTAAGAATTTGTTAAATAAAATTTGAGCTTACATATATAACTGATGTTTTGTTGTCCACTGAGGCTGACCTCATTATAATTATCCATTACTTACATAAATGAAGGTTAAGCGTTGCTAACACCATATGGGAAAGAGGGGGAATATTCTCCTGACTTTTTATATGTTATGAAAATGACTAAATGTAAGCATTCTCATTTTCAGAGAAAGAATTTCTCAAAAATAGTGATTATTGGATATAAGAATCTACTTGGAAGAAAAGCAGGAACAAACTATGCTAGGAACAGCACAGCCTCTGAGGAGAGAGTAAAATTATTCTCAAGTCCTCTATTATACTTCTCTGGGGAAGGACTTTGTAAAAAGGCCTGTAGTGATAGGCCAAGGGATAATGGTTTGAAACTGGAAGAGGGTAGATTTAGATTAGAAATAAGAAGGAAATTCTTTAAGGGTGATGAGACACTGGAACTCATCGCCCAGGGAAGTTGTGGATACTCCATCACAGGATGTGTTCAAATCCAGGTTGGGTGGGGCCTTCAGCAGCCTGGTCTGGTGGGAGGTGTCCCTGCCATGGCAGAGGGATTAGAAATAGATTACCTTTAAGGTCCCTTCCAACCCAAACCATTCTATGATTCTATGATTTCTTGGTTTGCCAGTAAAACTACTAATCTGTAAAATATATAGTAACCTTGAAAGATCCTGTCAGTAAGCTTTTGTAGGGCTGGAGAGATGGTTCTTGGGCTGTGAATTCCACTCCGTTGTTGCTGCGTATTTTTTTTTGAGTGAGAAACACAAGGATTTATTGGGAGTCCAGGAAAAAGAAGTTTTAAGACATCAGTAAGAACATTGGCATACCAGTGACTATAAAAAATATCTTAATATTTCTTCCAGCGCTCTTTCTTCCTGTGCAGAGTGTATAATATATGCAACTTACCAGTGCCCTCGATGAGGCAGAGTCCAATTCTTTCTCTTTGTGTTATATTGTAAGATGTAGATGCTTCAGTTCCAGAGGTAGAGTTAGGAACATTATTTACTTTATTTTATGTGCTTAAGAGACTTCTGGTAACGGTTCTGAATTTTGTTTCTCAAAGAGTTAGTTAGACAAGTCATGGAGCCTGGCCTGCCCTGTATCAGAAGTATGACTCTGCCCATTTTCACATGAAGGACATGTTGAGTGATGTTTCTTAATCAAATCTTTTTACATCTCTCTTGCTTATAAAAGTAAGCTGTCAGAACTACAGAGAAGTTTTTTTAAAAAATTTCTTTGTTTAGGGTGCTACCAGTGGAAGATGACTAACCTCAATTGTTAGCATGATAATGCTGGTTTGACCTTGGTAGCACAGCAGTGCTATGATCCAGGCTATTACTGGCTGTCCTTTGCCAACCTGCTAGTTAAAAATGCTTCGTTCCAGCCTCTTCAGTCAGTTCATTCTTAGCCAGAAATTGCTTGCAGACAGCAGGTCACATCATAAGTCACTTCAGCTTGTGTTATGATGGCATTGGATGATCTTTTTCATTACAGCCAAATGCATATTTATATCACATTCTACTATTTTTTTAATAGTGTGCTTTGATATTCTCTCGCTCTTTAGTTAGAAGTGCACTTGTTTATTTCTGCTGGGACTATTTGGAGACAGGGAGAAAGAAATCACTATCACAGTGCACTAGAATATGCATTATAATCTGGGTGTTTAACATTATTGCAAACTAAGTTGTATGTGCTCCAGGTGTTCCTCTTGTAACTGAGAGGGATTGTTGAGTTGACATGCCTCTTGCATAGTTGTATTCTGCAGGGTAGGAAATGCTGACTCCCAACACCAACGTTTCTTTCTTCTGTGCCTTTCCCTCAACCAATGCTAGAATTAAATTGTAGTTCTTTGTTCAGCCCAGTTTGAATGTTAAGTGAGGAGATGCTTGATGCTGTAGTGACAGAGGCCGTTCTTTTGATTCAGCTGAGGTGCTTTTGGCAGTCAAATGCCTTCTCCCCACTGAAGGTGAAGACTGACTTCATTGGTGAGCAGCTGGTATTATTCACTCATAAACTGGCTGCTCTAGTTGGAGACTGGTGGTTAAGGATTCTTCAGGTGTCTGTCAAGCTGTTTACTCGTTATACTTGAGCAATGAAATTCTGTCAGCTGGTGTCATGTTTTAGAGCAGCTGCTTTAGTCAGCCACCAGCAAATGGCCTTTTGGAGTAAGATTCATCTTGCCTGATGTCCAGAATTCAACTGCATTAGTTGTGTGCATTTCCTTTGTAGTTGAAGGAGAGAAAATGGCATTTACAGACACCGTTTTTAGCACCTTGGGGTAAAACACTGAAGTCAGATAAGTTATGCTTTAGAAGTGTCTGTCTCCATTAACCAAAATATCTGGGGAGTGCTTGCAGGGTTGTGGTAGGTGAGGAGAGGATACTCCTCGTTTCTCCCTGTCTTTCCTTAGGGATTGGTACAGACTGCAGCACCTACAGAAAACACCGCTCATAGAACTGCAGTGGGCACTTATGTAAATGAAAGGCTTACTGATCTTCACATTCAACTGATGGTCTAGACCAGTTGCCTTTTATCCTGTTTGTGTTTCTCAAGAGACAGATGAGATGCTTGGAGACTTAGGTGCAAAAGTGGCAGAAAGCTTCTGATCCTGAAAATGGCAGGTGGCTTGCAATGCAGGTGAGGCCAAGGCGTGAAGTGGTGACTGGCCATAGGTATTTTTGTCTAAAAGTGTGTTCATGAGTTGAGAGACCACCAGAACCTGCCTCTTAAAATGGACTGGATTTTGAGCATGAGGTACAAAAGCAGGTAGTTCTGATGATTAGGAATGAGTATCTTGTATACATCATAATTTTCTATTTAAAGGAGATTTTTCACAGGCAACTAAATACTTATTCTCTCCTGAAAGTTGTTAAAGGTTAGGTGTCTCTTTTTCCACTTGAGTTTTATTTACTTCTATACAATTTCTCTCCTTGTCTCCCTCACCAAAATGCGTTTTCCTGATTTCTATTTTTTTCTCTCTTAATTGCTGTATTTCTAGAGAGCATTCTTTACCCTCTTTTAGTAAGTATCATAATTAACACTTGGCACTGTTTTACAAACTGGGTTTTAGTTTTCTTTAGCTGAACATGCTGTACTTCAGTTCTTTGATTAGTATCATATATCTAACATGTATCTGCTGAGCAGTACACTAATTCTATACTACTTCAGTTATTAGTGAGCAGAAATACTTTACCATCTTCTGCTTATTGCTGGTAAATGCTTTTATCTGCTGAAGGCTTTTTGTGTGTTTATTTTATCTATTCCTTATCCATTATTGAATGTTTAGCCAAGAGAGGAAAAAAACGCTGACAAACAAACTGAAATTGCTTTATTTCTTAACTTTTTCTTTGTTTAATCTATAATGAACATGCAGTTTAGAAGTCTTATCTATGCAGTGTTTTGTCTAAGTGTTGAATGTTTATGAAACCCAGTAAGCCAGTTTCTTTTGAACTGTACAAATAAGTTTTAAAACAACTTGGAGGAGACACACACTTAAGAGCTATGCCTAATGGTTTTGAGGAAGCAGATTCTAAATTGAACACTTCCTTTTGCAGGCCCAGATTGCCTTTCTTCAAGGTGAAAGGAAAGGACAAGAAAATCTGAAGAAGGATCTAGTGCGAAGAATCAAAATGCTGGAATATGCGCTTAAACAGGAAAGGTACACTGCTTCAGTGATAAGTACATGACAAGGAAATTCTGAAGACAAATACTTCCTTTTGCCTTTGTATTTGATGAAAACAAGAAATGTATCTTCTGTATATATTCAGTTCTCAGATTGATAAATAATTTTATAATAAATAAGCCCTAAGTAAGTCTAAATGTCTGCATTATGGTAAAAAGAATATCTAACATAGTATGGCTCCAAAAACAGGCAAATACACCTCATGGTTGATCAATGATGAATACTTTTTCCTTGGTAAAATTTTACATAACTGTATAGATTATGTATCCCAGAATTAGTGTATTCTCTTTTTGTTCAAAGAACTAGCTTTGTTTAGTAATCTCTGACAACTGAAATCTTTAATAACTGTCTTCAGTCTAGTAATTACCAGGTTTTAATCTTGCTAAGTGTTTAGTCTTTTCAGTATGATAGTTTCTACAGGAATATCTTCTGGAGGCTAATTTTGTATGGAGTGAAAATACTGTTCATGTTTACCAGTTAATCAAATGTCTGTTTCTTTGTTCATGGGGATTTCAGTAGAAGTCCCCAGTCTACTTTACCATATTATGCTTAAATATACTTTCTTGTTGTTCCAGTCTTTGAGACAAACAAATTGGGTTTTCTATCATGTTTCCAGAAGTCTTTCTGTTCAAGTGATTTATTTGAGGCCAAGTTTAGTTTTAATTCTTTTTACTAATGTCTTTTAATGTTCTTGTCCACAGAGTATATTTATGGTACTACTGCAAAGTAATCACTGCTTACATACCATTTTCCTATCAGATAATTCCTACTTCTCTTTAATAAAATACTAATAAAATAAGACTCTTTTAAACAGTTTGTATTAGTAGAAATAAGATTAGAAATATATACATATGAAATGAGGAATAGAATATTGCTGTCAGTTAATTTAAAAAGGACACTAATAGTTGTATGTTACTACACTGCATTTAGGTTTGCTCATCTTATATGGGCTGCTCTAGCAGGAGACATGCCTTTCACCATCTAGTTCGGCTCTTTCCCTTAGCAACCGATTCATCTTGTTAGCAGGGAGCTGCAGCCGGTTTCCTGGCCAGCAGTAGCCTCAGGGCTGCAGCATACCTGCTTCCCTTTTGGGCAGCTCTCAGAGGAGTGCTTAAGGTGGATACCTTTTTTGCCCAGGCCTGGTTGTGGTTCTGATCTTATATCAAATAGCACAGGAAAAGTATCAGATGGCATGGAAGAATATCAAATGTATGCATAATGCAGATTGCATTTTATAGCTGTGGAAAGGCTTACATGGGAGACATGATTATGAAGATTAGAGTCACTTTAAAGAGAGAGGCAATGGAGTACTTGTGCAGTTGAAGATATTCTCTATGGTATATAAATTCAGTAAGTTTTCTTGCAATTCAAAACTGAGGGAGCTATTCTTGATTACTTAAGCATATCTAATACTTTATGTTCATAACGCAAATAAATTAGCTATTTATCTAAAATTATCAGAATATGTAAATACGTTTCCATGTGCTATCAGAGAAGCTTTGTAAGATTAAAAAACAAACAAACCAAACTTCCATATGGATAGTGAAAATGCCCGCCAGTTGCATTCAGTAAAATTCACCTAAATTGAGACATTTAAATCCTAATGTAGCAGTCGCTATCAGGCTTAGGAAAAAACATCTGGTGGTATCTTATGAGCAGGTTTTATGTAGGTATCTTTTACCATTTGTTGTATTTTTTTTCTGCAGTGTATTCGCCTTGGTTACTTAGGTCAGTAGGCTACAGTCATCTTATCTGATCCATTTTCACAGTTGGATGTGCAATAGTTTTTAGAGTATATGTGATGCTCATGAATGGTGTGTGTTAGAGATGGCTATTTATACGAGCTTGTGGTTTTAAGCGACAGTATTAGTTGCCCGTTTCTGAAGAAAAGAGTCTTGTATTTCTGCTGGAAATGTCTCCCAGTAAGTGTTCTTGCTTGATACTTAAAAGAATGACAACATACTGAGCTTGGAAGCAGTGCTCTCTCTCCCAGCGTTTTCCTGAAACAGCCGTCGGCCAGGTCAGGCAGTAGTTGGTTGGGATGCTGGCTTTTTTCACTGGGAATTCTGAGCTGGAAAATGAGATCCTACAAGGTAGGAGGAAAACATTTCTGGTCAAGTTAGGGGAAGGTTGGCGTGGATGTGAGAGGGCAGAAAAGCATTCCTCTGTTCCTTTGTTTCTGCCCTGGCCTTGCAGTGTACCACATCTTTCTCAGCTAGATGAAATAAGTTATGAGTAACTGGACAGAATGTGAAATTGTGGCCCAGAGTACTTAGTGTTCACAATGCCCTCACGAAACCATGAGCAAGAAATGAGCTACATTGGTTTTCTCATATACAAGCTTTTATGAGCTACTGTTCTGTATAGCAAATGTTCAACATTTTTTTTTTTTTAATCAACCAAATGTTTTTGAAGTTTACTATAAAACAACTTTGGAAGCATTGTTGTTGTTCCCTATTTCATGGCACTTAGGTAGTGTTATAATGGGTAAGATGGAAAATGCGTTTTACTTAATGGATTGTCATGTTTTTATGAAAAATTTAGTTTACTGTTTGGTCTTTATGTTAATAATTATTAAGATGACCTTTTCGTTGCGTGTATAAGAAGCCCAGTTATTTCTGCTGAAGAATATTAATAGACTGAGTAGCAAAGAACTTTGAATCATAGCATCATAGTATGGTAGGGATTGAAAGGGACCTCTGGAGATCATCGAGTGTAACCCCGCTGCCAGTGCAGAACACCTAGGGCTTACTTAGAAGATGGTAGTTAGTAGTTAGGCACTATCATTTGTTCAACAGCACTTTTGATGTAATTTTGCCAACATCCAGTAGATTGCAGTGTGAGGCTGTTCACAGTTGAGGGTTACTTTTTATTACTTTATCAATACTTGCTCTGCCACCAGTGAATTGCATTGTTTCTTCTGGATTTTCAGGAGCTAGCTGAAATGTAGTACTGTTCCCCCCAAGAACATGTCCTGTTTAATCTAGTCTAGCTCATTTCCTGTCTTAACATACTTTAACCAAAGAACTGGACTCCTGAGCCATGTCTCTAGAAACACTTGATCTAATTTTATGTTGTTTTCTGCACTGGTGTGTCTGATCAGCGTAAGGCTGGCGCCTTCTCCCCTGGGTAGAATATCTCGCCGTGCTGTTCCTGGCAGTTGTTCTTGTTTATGTCTCTTGGTTTGGCGGCGGCTCCCAGATCTTCTACGGATGTTTTGGCAGACTCCCTCAGCACAGCTGGATCAGATGCTTCAGGTCTGGTGACAGATGTTTCCCAGAAATAGTGGCCTTTTTTGATTGGGATCAAACTTGTTTCTGTGTGAAGTATTCAGAAAAGCTTCACTGCTCTCAGTCTTTGGAAATTTAGAAGGATGAAAGCTTTTTAGCATTTTCCCAAGTAACTCTTGAGGTGTTGTGGCAGCCATGTTGAATGTCTCCAACCATTCTTTGTATGGAAGACACATAGCTTAAAGAGAATACCAGTAATGAAAAAAAAGGAGAATTGTGTAATGAACTGCAAAAGCCAGAGCAGTGGTAATGTTCATACTTATCTGAGCAAGGGCATCTACCCAGTAACATAGTTTCACAGCCCCAAAATATTTTTTTTCCAAACAACTTGCAGGCTAGTTTTCAGATGGAAAATAACTTCTATAAAGTTTTTTCCTTCAGCTAGTTATTTTCAAGTTGTTTCCCAGTCTCTGCATACTGTTAATAATCCAGATATAATTTTCAAAAGGTAAATCATCCAATATGAACAAATTCCAGGTAGTAAGAGCTTGTCTGTGTGATTTGTTTCCTTTCTTCTTTGCTTGCCCCAAAGGCACTGTTCTCTTTCTTTTATTTGTTGTTGGAGAAACTTTGATTTTTTTTTTCTATATACTTCTTTACAGAAAAAACACATTTGCTCTTTTTTTGTGATAATAGTATCTCACTGCTGTCATGTGTGAATTAGAGTTCAATGTGAACTTCAGAGAGCCAGTTTAAAGCTGTTAAGAGGACTGTGATTTCTGAAAGAGTGGAGAAATTAAGCATGACAAATGGACAGGAGATACTTTGTTCTTGTAAAAAAAATTAAATATAAACATGCTAATTGAATAAACTGTATTCAAAATCTGTATAGAAAAGAATTGAAGTTTCTTTTGTGAGAAGTTGCATAGCCTTTGATTGCAATATGTGTAACTGAATGGTCACTCCTTTCTGTTGGTGGAGTCTGAATCTTTGCGTTCATCCCTTTCCTTAGTGTGCTTTAGAAAGAAGAAAACTGTTTATCTTTCAGAGCTGTGCCATACTCAGCTCTGTCATAAAATTTCTAATACTAAATCTCATACTTGCTGCTTGAAGAAGTGTAGAAAATATTTACTTGGTGGACTGTTAGCTGTCTCTATTGAATTTTTATTTTTAGGTTTATTTTTTAATATTCCTCTGAACTTCAGAAGCTGACTATAGCTGAAGGTGAATTCAGCAGGTCAAGTTAGGTCATTCTGATATGATGTTCATGTTTCTGTTTCACATGTAGCTGGTGTCTGATATCTGAATTTTTGTAATCGATTCTAATAAAATCAGGTTTGAGTTTGGCATTGGTTTTTTTGTGATTTTGTGCAGGCAAAGGTCTCTGGCTTTTTGTTTTTAACTTTCCCAGCAATATTAAAAATAACGATTACTTTTCGGGATTGTCAGTTCTTCAATTGCCTGTCTTTTGTTAGGACGTGATTCTTCTGCCATATCTGTATTTCTACAGGTCTCTGCTTGTGGTATACAAATTTAAGTCTTCTGAAAGATGATAGCTTAGTCCAGCTTAGTCTTAAAATAAATTGAAGGGCCACTATGGTGTACAAGACCATGCAATCCAAGTTACTGTCTTGAAGTAAAGAAGAATAACTAAGGCTTTAAAAACTTGCATTATGAGGAGGAACCAGTTAAAAAAAAGCTGTTACTAATAGTTTGGAGTGTGAGTAGAATGAATAATGTCACTTTGCTGAGTGATTTTATAATGCCTTTAATGAGGGGAGAGAACTTCAGTATGAAGAAAGACGAGTATTACTGTTGATTTAAGAGGGAAAGAAATATAAAAAAATATCTTACAGAGATTTAACAAGTTAGAATAAATATACTGAGAAGTTTAAAAAAATGTAGGCTGAATTTTTGGAAAATGGATGTGGGAGAACAGGTGAGAGATCTGAGGAATAGGAAAAGTACAAGGACTAATCCTATCAGTTAACCTAGCAAACATTTTACTTTGGTTCTTAAGGTGAAAATTACTAACAAACCTTTGATAAGAAACTTAGTGAATGTATAGAGGATAAAGGAACTTTATACAAGACCCATGAGCTAAAAGCAAATGCCTCATGCTATGAAACTAACTGCTCTATGAACCTATTTTCAGGATTTGAGTAGAGCACAGCATAGGCCGCTAATCCAGATTAAAGTATGACTACTTGGTTGCTTTTGATAAGTTAAATCAAAATGGATTAAACATCAGGGCTACTTGATGACTGCATAAAAACTTGAATTTTTTGACAAAGTGTGATGTTTAAGGATGGTGAGGTGGGTGAGTGACAGAGTAGAGGATTTATTAGTTCTTGATTAGTCATTACTTTTTATTAGTGATGGTGGGGGAAATAGTATACCTAGCATCACTGTTTAGCAATAATGAAATGCAGTTGTTTTACCAGGGTAACATCCCTCTGCCAGTGAGATGTAGGAAATGGATAGTTGGAAAAGGAAAGATAAATATTTTGATGATCATTCAGCTTTAAATTTGTTGTATGCTTGGTTATTTTTTTTTCCTGTACTAACCAAAATGTTTATCCTTCCCTTATTGCTGTCAGTACATTTCAAGTGCATCCTTTCTTCTTTCCTTGATCTTTGCTGCTCAGCAGTTAGAGCTTAGTGCTGTAGCTCTTGAGGAGGAAGTCAGTTCCTTCATCTGTCTTTGTTGCTTTGCCTAAGAGGCTTTTCTTCACTCTGCACTTACCCCTCTCATCGAGAATTAAATGTTTATTGTAATTAAAATGCAGCTGGATTGCATAGGAAACTAGTACTGTTGATACTGAAGCATAAGAACTACCAAGCATAGCTTTCCTCAGCATCATTTTGTTAAAAGTAATGAGTTTTCCTGAAGAAAAAGAACAAGGTAAAAGAAAACAGTAATGTAATGAAGTCTGAGAAAGAATTAAGAGATGCAGGGTAACTTGAAAACATTATCTACAGTCCTTCTTGATACAGTCATTTGAGCTTAGCGAGACTTGCCTCATATAATTATGAAGTGTCACACCCATTAATTATTTAGAAACAAATTTTAAGTGGAGTGTTCCCTTGTGAGCAGTGAAGCTGATGACACCCATTGTCATGATGGCTTATGAGAGGGTTGGTGTGTTGGTTTTTTTGTAGCCTGTATCTTGCAGCCTTACACCTCACCCCCGTACATTTGCACTGGGGCTGCATATGAATGTGTGCTGGTTGGCCCAGCATTGCCTCAATTCTTCCCTGCCTTTTGCTCTGGATAGGAGCTAGTATGAGTGCTGCTTTTCTACCCAGTTATGAATGGCTACAAAGCTTTATAAGGAATCAGGGTTTTTTTGAGTCATCTAAATTTTCATGTTTGGCAGAAAGCAATCAAGACAAAAGTTAAAATGTGAGAGAAGGGGTAACAGATTGCAAAACTGGCTAAGGCTCTCTTTGCCTTAGTTTCTCTGTTACTGTTATAAGACTACTCTAATGAATATTTAATATTTTACACGTGCGTTTATAATGCTGTGCTACTGTGGCATTATTTTGTTTGTTTAAAAGTGTGTAGGCAATGGTTGCAGGATGAAGCTTTAAAAAGCATTTCCCTTTTTCTTCTAGCTACTCATTGTCACTGTGTAGCATACTTTGTGGGGTTTACTGCAATAGGTCTTCTGTAAACTATTTTTGGAAGAGAAGTCTCCATTTTCAAACTTGGTCAAGTGGCAGATCTAGCAGCTTTAGGAGAACTGGTGTAGATGGGCTTCTGTCAGTGCTGAATCTCAGAATAGTTCTGAGGGCCTGCTGCTGTTGGAAAGCGCAGCTTTTCAAAGAAAGGTCTTTCTAACTGAGGTGACAATATGAAGTGCAAAGTAGATGGCAATGAACTGACATGGATAGTAAAAATGTTTCACAGTGATGGCAAAAAAAAAAAAGTAGGAGGGGAAGCAGAGTAGCCCATGCCTTGGGGAAGGTACTTATTCTGTAGGAAGAACATTTTGTAAAATCTGCAGCCTACTGATCCCAGTGTTTTGTCTGTATTTACTCTGCAATTACTTGTCAGCCTTAGAAAAAAATAAGCAAAATTACTTATCTGAAGTCTCTGAAATTGTTTTGTTCCTAGCCTAGAAGAAAGGAGTTGCTTTTCAAGTAAAGACAGGTGACGTTTATGTGTTTAGAGGTACCCCTTAAATGTGCTAATGGGTTTCTTTTTTTTTTTTTCCTTCTTTAAGGGCTAAATATCACAAATTAAAATATGGCACAGAATTGAATCAGGGAGATATGAAGCCACCAAACTATGACTCTGGTAAGAATTTATTAAGAATTATTTCATTACTGGCATAAAAGCTTAACTGTGGTTTGTACAAATGCTGAAATGACAGTGTTGATAAAATAAGCCACTTAATGGAAACAGTGGGAATAGAGATAATTAATAAAGACTATATTTTATTCTTGTAAAATTAAAAATACACACTAATGCTCTGAAAGGCTTTATTAAGAAAGAATTTAGATTTTTAAAAAAAGCAAAACAACAAACTGGTCCTGGAGAGAATATTTTTTTCTCTTCTTTAGTAATATGTGTGGGTGTTTTGGAACAGGGAGATACTAGATGGATAGCTATAGTATCCTTTTATGTTTGCCATTAGCATTTTATTCATAAGAATTATTCAAAAAACATAAAACATATAGTTCATAACATTTTATTGAATTACCTCAGTGGTGTTTCAGGAGAAAAATAATGAAAGTGCATATTAGAAATAAGTGAGTGTTTGAGAATGGGGAATTTATTTACAGGATTCCAACGATCATTGTTAATGCATACAACTAACGTCAGTGCTCTGCTGTGAGGGCAGTTTTTCACCTTGGTCTCTGAAAAGCTGATTTGTTTTTCTGGAGGCTGCATCTCCTACTTCACAGAAATAGTTTTAAGCACTGAATTTAAGGAATTAAAAATCTAAATTACTTCCTTTCATCCTCTCTATCTCCCCATCCTTTCCTCGGGGATGGGGGTGGGGGGGTGAGGGAGGAAGAAGAAGCGATATAGAGATCTGGTTATAGTTCAAGCCTTTGAAAGGAGAAGTAATAGGTGATGATTTTTGTATCTCAATCCCCTGATGCTCCTATTACAGCAATAAAACTAGACCCACCTATACATAAAGGAAGAATATATAAAGTGCAAACCTCAGGTGTCACTTGGTTTGTGGAAGGGATGATCTGTTTCACTGTCATGGTTAATTCTTACCTCATTGGATTCAGAAGGTCATTAAAAAAAACCCCCGAAGAAACAAAAAATATAACCCAACACCAACTGATGAAGCTTTACATGAGACTTTTCTTGTCCAAGATATAATGAATTTTTGAGAAATTCTATTTCACATTATTATCAAGGTTATTTCCTTAACTGAAGAAATAGTTTAATTTGGTATTAATACGTGGAAGACCCCAGTCTGTATCTGGACCACTATAAAACTTTGTCCTGATCATACCAAGATCTTAGACGTCCTTGGTTTTTGTAACTTCTCAGGATGCAGTGATAGCGTGTTGCTCTAGTATCCAGCTGGGGATTGTAGTGGAAGGCCTGGCTTTCCCAGCAGAGCTGTAGCCACTACATTACTTCTGCAAAGTGAACATAAGTGGAATTACCTTGGTTAAAATTCCATGACCTTGATTTATCCCATTGCATTCTATATATGTACCTGTCAGAAATGTACACTTTTGTTCTATATCAAACCTGGGCTGATTGAAGATGCACACCTAGAACAGAAATTTTATCATGCTCCTATGGAGTTATCTTTGATAGATACTTGTATGTTCGTGTCTTTTCCGTTCCCTGCCTTGTTTTTCCTTCTTGGTCAGGAAAAAACATGGAAGTCTTCCTAGTAGTTCTTCCAAATGGGTCCTTGTTCATTTCCTTTATGATCTCTTGTGGAGTTAGTAATAGCGTTTAGAAGGGAGTTCATCTACTAATAAAAGGATGCCTTTTCTTTTAACTGCTTGTGATACCTCCTGCTATTATTTGTTCATAATGCAAGTCCCTTTATTCTCACCTGTAAAGCATCGTTACCACTAGTGGTCAGAGAAGATTAGACAAAAGAGAATTCTTGCCTGTAGATATACTTAACAGTGCCCTTGGAAAAAGGGGTTTTGCTTTCAAAAGTAATTTTCAGGCAGATTTGTCTCAGTCGCGTTTTCATTCTTGTAGATTGAGCTTTGGTAGTTGTGTGTTGGGTCCAGCTGTGTTCAGTTGTCGTCAAAATTCGTTGTGCAATTGATTATTTCCTGTGGTTGCTGTTAAATGGATTTGTGAATTTAAGATGGCTAAAGTCCATATGACTCTTCTCGCATGTCAATTCCGATTAGGCTATGATAGTTTCTTTCGGTGGATGGTGGGTTTTTATGTGTGATGTTAATTCTGTTATTTGAAGGTAAATGACTTCCCAGGAATGACAACAGCTTTCCCACATCACCTATCAGATTATTTATAGGATTATACCACAAGGTTTCCTGTTAATAATTTTTGTTTACACAAGGAGACTGTATCATTTAGTATTTGGACCAAATCATCGTTTAGTATTTGGACCAAAAGGATTTCAAGTTTTGTAGACGTTTTCATAGATAATAAACCAAGATATTTTATCTTGGGAAACATATGCTTATGTATATTCCAGAGTAGGGGAAAAAGCCCCACCATCATGTAGTATGAAGTTATATATGGAATAAATGTGTAGCTGCTGGTTGCCAACATTCAGATAGTTTTCTTGCCACAGCAACCACATAATATTTTTTTGTGGATTCTCCTGTTTGGATGCAAATTTATAGTTGTGGGAAATGTGGTGAAAATAAAAATAAACAACCCCTGCTATTGGTGTTTGTTGTTTTTTTCTGGTTTTTTGTTTTGTTTTGTGTTGTGTGTCGTCCCATCCCCCCCCCCCCAGATCCTAATGAAAATATGAATGAATTTAGAGTTGACGTGAGTAGGTCTGGTTTTATGTTGAATGGTCAAATATTAAGGAAATTGGTTGGACAGTAAGTTGTAAACAGATATCATGCTGCAGTTGCATTTGATATTGTTAGCAGTTAAAGATGTTTGTTTTCAAACTTAAATTATGATCAGCAATTATATTGGAAGGTTAATGCAAAAATGGAAATACAGATTGTCTATGTAATTATGTGCCCTTAAAGAAAAAGGAGAAAGATGGGGCTTTCGGATGTGAGACAGAAGGGAAGGCACTAATGACTACGAGAACTTGCTCTCATACAGTAGGATGTACCTGGCAATCTTTATGTGTATGTAGTACTACACATAACATGCTATGTGCTTTTTTCCTCTTGGTTTTTGGCATTTAAGAGTCTTTCAATTTGTTATTAAACCGTTCCTAATCATTTAAAAACAACTGACGTTTGTCGAATAGACATCTTTTTAAAGCGCAGGACAGGGAAAAACTTGTTTATAATTAAATAATATCTTCCAGATGAAGGGAATGAGACAGAAATTCAGCCACAACAGAACAGTCAGCTAATATGGAAACAAGGGCGACAGCTGCTAAGACAGTAAGTATTGGAAAAAGGACTCAAATAACGAATGCAAGGGAAATAATCTGATAATGAAATGTGATGATGGTGGCATTTGATTTTTTTTTTTTCCCCCTGTTAGTTTTTCTTTCAAGAAAATTTAGTGTGTGTGATGAACTTCATTCAGCTTCTGCCATACTTTTCCAAGGTTTTTGAAAAATTTGAGTATTTCAGAACTTCAGATGAGAAGCCTTGTCGAATGACAAACCCTTAACCTCCTTTGTTTTTCTTTTACCGAGCACAATAAAACAATCTGCTTCGGAGAATGGTTTGTCACAACACTTTGCAATTCTTTTTGCAATTAAAAAAACCAACACGCGCAAGTAATTTTGTTAAGAGTTACGCAAAACAAAAAATAACTGGTGTTGGAGAAGGATAACTTATTTTGGTCTGCTCAAGGTGCAGAAAAGAAATTATTCAGAAGGTTACACTGGAAATTCTTCTAATTTCCAGTTCATGTCAATGAAGCAAATGTGTATTAACCTAAATTAGTTTTTGAATTGTGTTCATAATGAATTAATTTCTAAGATATTTGGTCACAATTTTGTGTGGTTTGTTTCTTCTTGTTGTTGGGGTGGGGTTTTTTGGGGTTTTTTTGGAGGGTTTTTTTTGTTGTTGTTTTTTGTTTGTTTGTTTTGATTTATTTTTTTTCCTTGGTTACAACCTTTGGGTTTAAATTGAAGAGGTCTGTAAAGGACTTGTCTTCAGCATGTCTCTATCTGTTTTTTTCTGTGTTTGCTTCATCCCCTATGCTGATAGCTAGATTTGAAGGTCTTCTAGTCAAAAAGCAAAACTAAAATCATCTAAGCAAAAGGGTTTGGGTTTTTTTTCATGTGTTTTGAAGAGGAGAAGGAAGACATTAAGGTCAGTGTGGAGCTTACATTAAAAGACCTTTTTGTAAGGAATTGTACAAAAGTTAAATTTCTCTGTTGGATGGCTTGTACATGCTTTTCTTTTCTTTTGCAAGAGCTCAAATCTTTGCATGCTTGTTGAATGAAAGTAAATTTATTTACATTTACAAAAAAGCAGTCTTGACTTGGATCAGTGATTTTGAAGAGAAGTCATTCCTTCTCAGCACAATTCATAAAGAAGTGACATGGTTCTGGATACAGAGTGCACATTACTGACATACTCTGTTTTGCATAGGTGGCTTGTTTGATGTTTACGTAACCAACTATCAGTATTTCTAATGTGGTTATGTGGAAGATATTGTTAAATAATTGGAGGAGAATGTTCTTGCAGGAAAAGTGCATGTTCTTGATTTGTAACAGCAGTCATTGTAAAAATAACATTTTGCCTCTTTAGAGTCCTCTAGAATATTGACCATTTAATCAGGCCAGTGCTCCTGAGAAGACAGTGCTATTAAATCCATAATCTCAAGAAAAGAACAGAGACTAATTTATTTTTTTTTAAGTCGTTATTTTCCCTGAAGACAATATGGCATATTGATGAAAGACCTGATTTTAGACCTTGAGGTTTTCATACAAGCTAGTCCAGGATTCTTGCTGCCCAGCTGTTACGTGCAAGACAAAGTAATGTTTTGCAGATCCATTGCAAAGTAAGGAAAAGGCAAACCTAGTGCATTATAAAAAAACCCAACTCTTACTAGTAGCTACAGAATTCAGTTTTATTCCCTCTGTTTTCTAGGCTTTTAATAATGCTTACATAAGGATCATAGCTGATACTTTTCGTGAGGCTTCGTGTGTAGTTTCCGTGTGTTGAAGAATAAAATGGCCATGTCACGCATGCAACTGTGGTGGTTTTTATAAGGCAGTTGTAAATACTTTAATTTGAAAGTCCTTTTCCATCCATTTTAGAAAATGAATGAATAATGTATTGTATAACCTCTGACTGTTGAGCTCTTTGATTATTTTTTTTTTTTCCTTTTCTTTTTTTTTCCTCCGTGACTGTCGAGGCTGGTACTGCAAGAGGCGATCCCTCTGCAGCTGGTACAGGATGATGTATAAGCATGTTTCATTAGCACAGCACCATACTTTGCTAAGCTAAGGGGTTGTACATGAGTTGAAGGAGAAGTTTTCATTTACTGGTTTGAGCAAGGGAGACGTGCACGGAAGATTAGCATGAGTTCTGTTTGTACAGGTATCTGCAAGAAGTGGGCTACACTGACACGATATTGGATGTGAAGTCAAAACGAGTGCGAGCTTTACTGGGCCTTTCAAGTGATGCTTCAGAGAAGGAAAACAGAAGTCAAGAGCCAATGGTAAATGGCACAGAGGGCCAGGTTAAAGAAAACGCAATGATTGGGTAAGCATCAAAATGACATTATCTTTCTACTCAAATGCACTTAATGGTGTAGAACAAATTTATGTTTACTTAGAAGATTTCAGGATTTTTTTCCGTAGTTGGAGATTAGAGCAATTCTGACTCATTTTCTTACAAGAAGCAGTAAGTCTGGAGGTAATTTAAGAGTGCCATAAATTTTTGGGTTTGGATTTCTTTTTTTTTTTTTGGTTGACAGCACAAAGTCAAATGGAGCTGCTTTGAGATACAATTGCTGAGTGGTTAGAGGTCAGCATTGTTTCAAGCTAGTGGTTTATCTGTATTGCTGTCAGCTTTACTCTATCGATTGCAGGCTTTGTTCTTCTGGGGTGTGCCAGCTATGACACGATAATCTATATGAGATACAGGATTTTTTTTGACTGCATCTGAAAAACAAAGTCATTTGTTAGATTCTGATTCCTGTAAGTTTTTGTTTTTCCACCAATGGATATACAGATGTAAATGTGACTGAAATGTAAGGTATTAATTTCTGTCTTTTGATATTTCTAATACCCTGAAATGTCAGTCAAGGAGACTAGAAGCTTGTGCTTACTTTTCCTTTTAAGTAATGTTGAAAACACAAGAGGCTTTTTTCCATTTTCTTTTCCTTTCCACACAGTGTTTAAAAAAAAAAAGTAAGTTAAATCTGAAACTTAGCTGTAGAGGCTTCAGGAGAAAAATCTGTTTGTTCTTGTTTAAGATATTGTAGTTGCAAAACTTGAAAAATAATGGAAGTGATGCAGAATTGTTTGAATAATACACGAGGTAGCTGTTCCCAGCAGTTTGTGCTACATCAGCAAACACAACTTTCCTCAAAGATTCTTCCTCTTTTTTTCCTTTTCCATACTGGTGTGGCAAAATTCAAGACCTTTTTTCTTTTTTTTTTCTTAATACTGTTTTGTGACACATTTTTTGTCTTGTGAAAAGCATTTGTAAAATTTCATTATACCCAGCAGATAGCTGCAGCAACTTTAGGCCAACAAATTACACCAGGGCAGAAGTTCATTGTCATGTAATTAAATTTAATGCTGTGAGGTGGAAAATTTGAACTTACGAGTAAACGCATAAAGTACTAAAATATATTGTGTTGCTACATAGTTGACAAGCTATGTTTATGTACAGCAGCTTTGTTTTTGAAGATCAAGGAATGCTTGCTAGATTACAATAACAATTTTGGTTTGATTTCTGGTCAAGGGGTCACTTCTCAGGGGAAGTGGGTAAATAAAGCTCCTCTTCCTACACTTCAAAATTTATTTATATGTGTTTATATTGTTTTCGATGCAGATGGATATATTTATAAAGTGGTTATTTGATGGCTGAAATGGTTGGACAGTAGTTTTGATATAGCAGTTTTGGATACATCTGCATTTCTTTCCTTTCTGCTTGCTTTCTGGGTAGATCTGATATTACGTTAAATATTTCATAGTCTATCCCATAGCTGAGGATATTCACTGATGGAGAAAAAAGTTCCCTTCCATTGTGGCTCTGCAAGCTTGTCAGTGGCAAGGCTGGTCAGGCTGCATACTTTGAGGAACCGTTTTCATCTTACTTGTGATGCCTAAGGTAGCAGACTGTATTAGAAAACTTAGGGGTGCGTTTTGATACATGATGTGTGAGAAGTGACTCCAGGGTTTTACAGCAGAAGAATTTTCCAGGGATCTTATTCTACATATCCACATCAGTCTTCATGACTGTTTTTGAGTTTGTGGATGTCTGCTGAGATCTCCCTCACTGAGAGGAAAAAGTAGGAATTTTACTAAAATTCCTTGGTCAATCTGAGTACAGGAGTAGCTTTCAATGCTGTGATTCTTCTGGGTGTTTCAAGTATGTTTTCAGACCATCTCTTTCAATTTTCCATGCAGGAAACATTCAGTGGCTTTCTTCCTGGCAGAGGCTGCCTGTTATTTAACAGCTATTTCACCTTCTGCTACTAGATACTGTAAAATTGTACACCTCACTCTGTTAACCTCCTCCCAACTGCATCATTGCTTGCCTCTGAGATTTCAAAATGCAGCTTTATGGCAGATGGGAAATTGGAAACAAGATGAGATGTTCTTGTTTAGCTCATACTTATCTTTTATTTGCCTCAGCTATTGTCAGCATTACATACTAAATGCTAAGACTCTACAAAAAGTGATTCTATATGTGTTTGTATAGAATATAACATTGACTAGGTGACTAAGATTTAAAGCACATGGATCTTCATCCTGATCCTGATTGGAATTCCTACTGAGTGTTTGAAAACTAAATTCAATGCTTTTCTACCCAGTTGGCAGAACTGGGGGAAAATTAGGTGGCTCAGCTAAATTCTGCCTCCCAGTTGATTTAGGGCCACTCTTTGGAGCAGCCTCACCAGTGCTAGGCTGCTTACTGGGAGGGGAAAAACATGGGCAGTTTTTTCAGCAGCCTCTTGTTATTCCTACTGTGCACATAAAGTGAGAAGAGCACTGGGGCCACAGCAAGCTTGTATGATTGGAAGGAGCACGAAGAACAAGTGCTTGCAGTTTGGTAGTGATAGAGGAGGAAAGTTACAGAGAGACTGAAAGAAAAAGAAACCACCCAAAACCTTAGTGCAATCCCAGGAAGTTTAAGGACATGTATGTTTGCCAGGACTACCAGCCACTGGGACAGTTGCAAACTAAAATGCCAATGGAAGATGCTCTGTGTCTCTATGAATACAGTGAAACTTTTTGTATGAGAAAGCTCACAGAGCATTTAATTTGTTTGATCTTGGAAGAACTGCATAGTGTTGTGGACCCAGCTGAGACTGCGGATTTTAAGTCTGAATTTCAGAAAAATGTTTACTTGGAAGGAAGTGTATGAGAAGCTGAGTATGGGGATTAAATAAAGAGAATGCTTGTGGGTGAGAAACAATGGAGACAAATCAATAGGGCTTTGGAAAGAATGTGGGTGAATTTGATGAAGATATTGTACAGTAGAGGGGAAGACAGCTCAGTGAAAAACAGAAGGAAAATGCATACAATAATGCATTTCAGGAACGGGAGAATGGAAAGCACATTAGCTTTATGTTTCCTTAAATATTTCTCCATATAGCAATGTCAATTGCAGAAAGAACAGATTGGCTAAACTGCCTTCTGTACAACTGAACACTCATGTGATAAATCCCAAAGAAAGTAAAAAAAAATAAATAAATGGCATTTGATGCTTTCATGCTGCCATATGGTTGTCTCTTTGGGAGTAGAGAGGGGTAACGGAAACAGAAAACAAAACTTTCTTTATGTTTTGACGATCGTTTATTGGCAATCAACCAATACTTTCTCAGTGACATGAAGGTGATGGAGAACAAAACAAATTGGTACCGAGAGAAATTCCAATAAAAGAAGGGAAGAGCCGACGTACTGATTTTAGCATGGTTTTTGTGTAAGCCATTGATCTGTGTGTAGTGTGTGTTGCTTCTACTCGGCCTCCTTCAGCAACACCTCTGACCTACCTGACTATACTGTTATTTTTGGGGCAGGGTGTGTGTGTGTGTTGGGGTTTTTTTTCTCTTTTTTTTTCCCCTTCCTTTTTTTTTTTTTTTTTTCAGTTCTTCCTCTAACACCAGGTATATGTGAAGTGTATACTTGGTGGTGGGTAGGGAGGATATTCCCCCACTCAGCTTGTTACATCAGAACTTATCTATTATACCAGTAATATCTCATTGCCTGTTATACCAGTTACATCTACTATTACAACAACAAGTGTTTGGGCACTCAGTGCTGTGGTATCAAGAGTAATTAAGCCTTTTTATGGGAAAGGCTGGTGAGAATGTTTGGGGTGATTATTGTGAAGTTGATGCTGTTTACTTTGTTCTGTGGAAGCGTACTGTAGTGCAAATAATGAAGACAGATAATATTTATTTGCAGCGGACAATGAGTAACTTGAGTTCTGCTAGGCTCCAGTTATTTTAGAATATTACCATCTGGTCCTTCATACCTCTCGGCTTCATTTTGTAATTGCAGCTCTCTAAGATACACATCAGAAAACTCCCCCCACCTCTTTGGTTTTTTTCTTTTGGTGCAGTGATGAACAAATATATTGTTATTGGAAAGTCTTTAAAAGCCAAATCAGTTTTTCTTCTTAGGTGAAGTAGCCTCAGTCTTTATGTGTTAACTAGCTGTTACATCTGTGGCCAAATTTGTGTTCTTACATTACCTATTTATTTGCCAATGTACAGATCCTCTTGAAAACTTTAGCACTCGAGACATGATGTGGATTTTGAATGCACCCTGCAAGATTTTGATTCCATAAATGAAATGTTAACATGATAACCTGAGATAGATATAGTCCTGTTTCCACTTACTTCATGACATTTAAAAGGGAATCTGTTTTCAGTTTCTTCAATCAGCTGACTTGCATTACAAAAGATAAGTACCACTTGGCATGACTGAACTCAAAAACAGATACTAAAATAATAACTTTATAATAATGGTTGAAATTCTTAACACCTACAGTGAGAGGAAGGGGTGTTTTTCCCCCAACAAACTGAAACAGAAATGAAAGCTGCCTGCGAATTTCACCTTTAGCCTTGAAAACATGAGCATTTAAGTATTTTTGGTTCATTTATTACCTCATTTTTTTTAAGCTTTATCTTACTGACTGAAACGTAAACAGTCAAATTAGTTTACCTTCTTGAAGGTGTGTATTTGACTACCATTTGATATTGATACCAAATATCCGTATATATATACACACATATGTATGGATGTGTGTATATATTAAAACAATACAGATAAATTATCTGCGTTCTTGCTAAGGGTTTGATCATTAGAACTATGTTAATATAGCTAACAGAAACTTTCTAAAGAAAATTGATCCTGAATGATACATCAGTCTCCCTGAAACTGGTCTTACTGCCCCTTTTTCCTATTGAGGCTTCCACTGCCTCTGCTTTACTTGAGCAAAAAGGCATCAAACCTCAACATTTAACAGCAAATCCAAAGACCTTTTCAAAGATCAAAATGAAAGATTCTGAAGACTTTATATTTCTGATGTACAACAAATTATTCCAACTGACACTTCAGCAAATGAACCTCTTTCTATACCTGAAGGCCTTGAATAACTCTTTTTGCATCTCTAAATTCTATTAACACTGACCCTTGTAATGAAAATGCTGCTTATTGGCTGATGAATGTTGTGTGTTGACTAGCTTATAAAATGGTTTATTTTGGAAAATATCTCTGAATTTAACAACCTGAGGTAACATCTACCATGAAAAGAGGTTTCCAAAGCACTATGTGAGACTGAAATGCTGAATTACAAAAAGAATTAAAAACAAATGAACAACAAAAAAAAGAAAAGCAAACAAAAAACAACGAGAAAATCTATTTGCTTTATTCCACCTGCTGGAGGTTTTGTTGCAACTTTTCCTTGTTTGTCCCTGCCTCCATCTTGCAGTGTATTTAGGCCAGACCAGGACACTTTCAACAGATGGAATCATCTAATCACTTATGTGAGAAAAGACCTTTAGGATCATTGAGTCCAACCGTTAACCCTACTGTACCAAGTCCCCCACTAAGTCATAGCCCCAGTCACCATTTCTATACTGCTCTTAAACACATCCAGGGATGGTGACTCAATCATCTCCCTGGGCAGCCTGTTCCAATGCCTGACAACCCTTTCAGTGAAAAAATTTTTATGAATGTCTGTTTTAAACTTCCCCTGGTGCAGCTTGAGGCCATTCCCTCTTGTTCTGTCACTAGTTACTTGTGAGAAGAGACAAGTGCCTACTTCTCTACAACGTCCTTTCAGGTAGTTGTAGAGAGTGGTAAGGTCTCCCCTCAGCCTCCTTTTTTTCAGACTAGATAAATAACCCCAGTTCCCTCAGCCACTCCTTGTAGGACTTCTTCTTCAGGCCTGCTTTAAAGCATTAAAAAAAAAAAAAGAAAGGAAAAAAAAAAAGAAAAAGATTAATCGGGGTTTTATGTGAAGAAAGTACCAATGGACCCCTCTTTTTATTTCATTGGCACAGATCTATGGCTTAAGGATTTGAGGGATTCTTGGAAATGTCACGTAAGACTCATGGTACAGAAGGAATGGGGAGAAAGAGACACAGAACTTGTGTAGTGGGAGAGAGAGAAGCAAAGAGAGGGAAGGTGAATGGAGAAATAACTTAGAAAAATTACTTTGGTTCTTCAAATGTTCATTTTTTATTTTTATTCTTTAAAAAGTTGGGGGGTTTTGGTTTTTTAAACTATTATTTGTTTATTTATTATAGTTATCTGATGGGATTTGTCAAGGGAATTGGCTTTTTCCTTTTTTAATGGCATTCCTTTACAATTCCAATATACATCCAAACCATTTTGTAAGTGTTGCTTACCAGTTGTAGTATGTATTGCACTGGTTCTTGCATTGTGTGGTGTGAATTCATAAGGGGTCTCAAAGGTTGTGACAGACTGTCTAGCCTGCCCTATGTTCCTTGTGTGTAAATTTTGATGACTGGAGGTTTTCCATGGATTTTATAAAGTATTAGTTTGATATTTTCTGTGCTGCATTATGAAAGATTCTGCACAGTTTTGAAGATTTAACAAAGTGTTCTTAAGGACAGTCGTCACAGCAATGGATAGTTTTGAATTTGCATGCATTTATTTGCTGCCTCCTGATCGAAAGAACTCAACTAGCTACATCGAAAAGACTGTGTTAAAACATGGAATAACTAAACTTTATGGGAAATTAATAAAGCTTAATACCTTGCAGTAGCAAATTTTGATAGTATGAGGGAACTGAGCCAAAGAAAATGGCTCAAGAAACAGTATGCTAGAATAGCTCTTTGAATGCTGGGTCACAACAGGTTTTTTCCTGTATGGGCCCCCAGAAACATTTCTCAGCCTAAACTGAACTTGTGTTTATTTAACTTTACTGTGATATTTCTTTCTGCTTCTGAATGTATCAATAAAATACGGTTTTATTTAAGATAACTTGCGTATGTCTTGGATAAAACAAACAAACAAAAAAACCCTCTACTTTTTCTTTTGGGGGAGTGAGTAGGACCAAGGCAGTTAATGGCCTTATAGTTGGGCAGTCCATGGGAGAACTTTGTGTCTCCCTGGATGTGACTACAGACTCCCAAGAGCTGTTATCAACAAAGGAGAAGGTAATTATAGAAATATTGAATCTCTTTGGTTACAAAGAAGATACATGTCTGTAAATGTGGCTTTGGTCTAAGTTAAACTTTACTTTGCAATGCAAAACATTCTGGATCATGTTGGGAACAGAGAAGGTATCATCAGTGTGCTGTTTTAGTTTCCACTTTACAAACTTTACTTTTCCTACAGGTTATGGTTTCTACTTACTCTGTAAGAAACAGGATTTATGTTAAGATCTTGACTATTAAATATTGCGAGCTAATTGAACACTATACATTTTGTAAAGCTGCTAATACATTGAACTTGAGGCCAACTGAATTTTTACACAAAATACTTGACTTGAGCCATATCACTGTAGGGTAGAAAATGAAGTGTTGGCTGTATGGCTTGCTGAGGCACAGCAAGAGCCACACTTGCTTCAAATAGTACTTGTGGAATATCCACAAATCGTATTTCTTAGATTTCATGGGAAGAGATTATTATTATTATTTTTAGTCTTAAAGGGACCAAAGTTTTAAATCAAATCTCAATAGTTGTAATTGCCTGCAGAATACAAGTTGGGATGAGATTTTCAGGGCAGTCACAGCTGCAGAAAATTTTGGCAACTTCACCTGCAGGGAAAAATATTCACGTGACTTTAGCTTTATGTTGGTTTAAGGGAGGTAAGTACGTTAGTTACCAGGCCATTTGTAACAAGAATGTTGTGTTTTAAATGGGAAAATATGTCTTGTCTTTGGGGATTAGAAGTTCCCTGTGTCGAGCAATATTCACAAAAACTGCACACTGCCCATCCATTAGTAGTAAGATGGAAAACCCAGCAGCATTAGTGTAGCAGTACTTTACTTTCTGGCACTACTTTATTGTGCTTGTTACTCTTGTGACAAGCAGTTACTCCTGCTGTGCTTAATCATGTGTAAGTAGTCTTTCTTCACCAAAGACTTTCCTGTCAAATTGGATGAGGCTATGGGAGAGGGGGATGTAATGCACAGTTAACAATATCTGATTGAAGATGTTACATTGGTTAAATTATTTTATTTTATTTATTATTTTTTTTAGGTTTGATTAGGAAGTGGTAAGTCAACTGGGATGAAATCCTCAAGGAAAGAAGGCAAGGTTAGGTGCTGGGCAGAAAAACATGCAAGGGTGCTGCTGCATAGTACGATTGAGGAAGGAGCAGTGGGAAAAAGGTTCAGAACAAGCAGCTGAGGGGCACAGGGTCAAGGAAGTCCTGCCAAAATCTGGTTTCTCTGTGGTCTCTGCTTTGGCAGCTTCTGTAGCTGCTCCTGCTGTCTGGGCTGCCTGGCTTTTCTCCTCCAGCAGTTTTTCTTCAGGCAGTATGGCTGGGGAAGAAGGAAAAAACAACATCTAAGTTCTTGCACTTGGAAAATTATGTTCTCCCTTATATACGTTTTTATCCAGGACAGTCCAGTAAAGGAATTGTGCTTTTTGAGACCTGTTTGGTTTCTCTCATCTCCCTTTATTTGCAACAGGTCCTGAACCTTGCCATAGTCTTGCCTTACTCATGCATGTAATATTATAGTTCATGTATCAGTCCCTGCCTTTGGAGCTCCATTCTATTGTTTTCACCTATTAATTTTTTAAAAAGTATTCTAGATTACAAAAGTCCTGGAAATGTTGAGTTGTGTTGGGTTTGGTTTTTTTTTTTTCTGAAATGGACTTTAAAGTAATTTCTTACACTGACTTACCTCTGAACATGTCTGTTTTCTCATGTTGTTTCGTGAATGACCCCATATGAGAAACAAACTAAACAGGTGGAAAATAATGAAACAAGTAAGCTCCAAATTGCCATCAAAGTACATAACATAAATGAGCGAAGGCTAGATATTTTCTTATGTATATTATACAGTTCATGTTGACAATAATATCTGAAATGCATAATATGTATGTGCTGCTGAAGGATAAAAAATAGTAAAATGAAAAATATCTCAATTATTTAGTTATGTTTGATTTGACTGCTGAAGTGTATTGGGGGTACAATGTAGCCAGTCACCCGGTCTGTTAGGTTGAAGCTTCTTTCCCTGGAGAACTTTTAAATAGTTTAAATATTCTTTCACTTCTGTTTTCTTTTTTGGTTCTTCTGAATTCTTTCTTGGAAGTTCTGCCTTCGCACATATCATCTTCTGTGGTACTATGCTGACTTTGTGCATTTTTGTACTGTGCAGGAGTTTTGAAATACATGATAAACTACTTTGTTTTCCCATGCATGACATGCCTTTTACCCCGCTGTCTAAATGGAGATACACAATTATGTGTGTATCTTACCACCTGAAGTTTGTAAGAATTAATATGATAGTTGAACTCAGACCAGTTACTTCAGAAAAGATACAGCCTTCTCTTTCGGTGGTCACTTTGACCTTCAGTGTGAGAAAACCTGATTTAAGATTAAATGAGTGCAGAACCTAATCTAGGTATGAAATACTGCAAATACTTGTATCTGTAGAAAGCTACCTGTCTTTAAGAGCTAGTTATGTTGTTTAAAAATTTATATTCTATTTGATATTAGTTCATACGTAGCTATTTACTGTAGCATGTCTTATAGTTGCTAATATAGATAAGCAGCCATGATGGTTTTACATGGCAGACTTTTGCACGGCATATACAGAGGAAAAAACAGAAATACAACCGTGGTTGGATGATTTAGTACATTGAAAGTTGACCAAGACACACAAAATTTATTGAAAATCAAGAAATTAGTCAAATGAAGCACATGAAAATTTTCATCTTATGCAGACAAGTATGTTGGAAACAGCAAAATAGTACCATAGGATTTCTGTGGAAATGTCCATTATTAACACAGACTCATTAGGTGTTATAGCCTGCCAAAGTAGTGATTACTTAAGGAAAAAGAAAATTAGTGCTTTCAGGTTTGTCATTGAAACAGGAGGGTTGAAATACTACAGTGTGTAAGGCACACTGAAAGCATGCTCGAGATTGTTCTTATCTAAGGTAAGATACGGGAAAGGAGAAGGAATATTCTCAGTAAAACCAGTAAGCATGAAAACGTAGTGTACATCATGGTATGTTATGGTGCTATGTATATGGAATACCTGATGGCAACTGAAAACTGTATTGGTATTTTTTGGTCTGTAAAGATGAGTAAATGAAAAAAGGATACAATAAGAAATTGTCTTAATGAGTTGCAGGCATATTAGGGCTGTGAAGAAGCCACTCCTGCAAATTGTTTTCGTGTAAGTATAGAACTGCTTGAGTATAAAGAAGGAAGTATGATGCTTATCATGCCTTATTACACATCAGAGTTTTGCCCTTGGATGTTTTCTGTAATAAACCTTTGAAAAGTGTTAGGAAGAAACACTGGAATAAGTAGGTGATGGATGCATAATGAGATGTTTACACTGCAGGGAGTTTAAAAGGCCGTGCTATATAGGCTTGTTGAACCTTTTGAAATTGTTCATGGCCAAAGCAAAACGTGGACTTAGCAAGGCACTGTCTTGTTGTAAGGGTGATTGTACAAGACAATTTAGAGCTACAGTTCTGGAAAGAGAGAGAGAGAGACTTCTATTGTTTTAGTGGTTGTGAAAATCAAGATGACGTGCATTTAGTGATGAACTATGAAAAACAAACTACTGATTAAAGGTAAGAAAAAAAAGCTTGTTTTTGTGGTAAAGGCATATAAAGAATGTACAAGGTTTTACTGGAAGTAATCATTATGATTCAAACTGATTGTTCCCCCCCCCCACACACACACACTTTACCTTTGAGGGATTGATGGGGAAGTGCATCTTTTTTATAGAAAAAAATTGTTAATTTTAGGATTGCTTTAATTTTACTTTCATCAGAGTTTTAATAATGGTTGCAGTCCTCTTTCTTGGATTCTTCCTCTTCAGTTGTTACTATGACAACCCTTAACACTTCCTGTTCTGAGGCACTGCCTGAATTTGTGCCAGTGCAGTCGTATTTTTACTCAATCTTCATCCGTTTCCTTATTTGTTTAATGTTAAAATCTACATGTAACTGATAACTAAATAGTGTTTATTTCCCATTATATTGTTTTATAGTGGCAAATTTAACATGTCTTAAAAGTTAATTAATGATAGGTGTACAGATTGATGTTTCTCAGCAAGGTGAGGAGCATGCAGTAGCAGCAGCAGTTTTCCCATACCCTGATGTACACATGGGAGGCCAACTTAGTTGTTGTAATTCACGTCCTCGTTGCCGAGGCTTATTTTAGTTTGGTGTCGTTGGACATCATAACACGAACAGACTGGTGATTGCAAAGGTGTCTTGGTTATGATTTCTTTTGACTCATGATGGTGGTTGTTGTTGTTGTTTAGGAAACCTGAATTGACTGACTCTGCCTCTCTGCTAGAGACCTTCAAGTTTCTTGAAAATGCAGCTGCAGACTTCAGTGATGAAGAAGACGAAGAAGATATTGAAGGAAGAGAGAAAACAATCATTGATACCGCAACAGTGAGTGGAAAAAATAATTGAAAAAGTTACGAAGAACAGAAAAAGTGAGATTAATGAGATGCCTATATGCAAAATATGACTGTGTATGTACACATGCAAATCATTAATGCATCTTTATGATGGTCTGTCAAGCATGTGTGCATAAGAGGAATTCTATATGCATTTCTGAGTTTGTGTGTACAAGTTAATTGTTGCCATCTTTATTGCTTTAAATTGGCAGTGACAGATTAAGAATTTTTAAATGTCTTTCTATTATTCCATACTGCCTAGTATTTTTCATTATATATTGGATACAATTTTTGGGGTAGTAGATGTCCGTTTTTTTACATTTTTTCATCTTAGTTTGAAGGTATTTTTTGTAATGTTGCATGTCAAAAATGCATTTTTTCTTGAATATTTAGATAAATGTGTCGATATTTTAAATTACTTGTAGAAATTCATCCTTGTAGGATACAGAACTGAAATACCACATTTCAAATAGCTTGTGGAAGGAAACAAAAAATATAACTGGAAAAACTATAACGTGGTTAATGAACTCTGTTGTTTGGTTATTCAGTCAGGCACATAAAACTCCCTCATGAGCTATCCTTTGCCATGTGGTTTGGTTATATGATCGCATCAAATGGATACATGCAAACAGTACTTCATCCTCTTTTCAAAATTAATATTTGTTCAATGAGTTGTGTTTCAGAACAAGTGAAGCAGATAAGAGTTATGATGGATGCAATTGTTTCTGTGTTCAATTTTAAGAATGAACACTTGAACCATCAGCTCTTTAAAAAGGATCTTTGTAAACTTGTTCCTGGCATCCATGGGCTGTGAACTTATCTGTGAGACTCTTCTGTAAAGTCATCTGTTATACAGTTTGTTCAATAAGCCTGCTGAAGGAATGAAGCTTGAAGTTTAGAATTGATTCAGGTTTTGAAATTGGCTCATTGTGTTTAGAGGAAACAATCATTCATTCTCATGAATTATGGGATGTTGGCTTATGTGTTTAAGCCTTTTCAGACTGACGCAGCAGGGTTCCTGTTCAAAATACTATGATGAACGTAAATTTTGTTTTCCTGTAGAAGTAAAAATTGTGCTACAGATTTCATACATCATGGCGTCAGCTCACCTGTTAGTCAAGTAACTGTGGAGCTTCCAGTGCATTTTGATCATTGAGGGAAAAGTGAATTTATTGCAGAAAGCATACAATAAGGTCCTACATTAAAACATGCATTTTTTTTCTTTTGTGAAAATTTGGTCTCTTTTTTTTTTTTTTTTTTTTTCTTTTTTCCAAATTTGCTTTTGAATTGAAGAGAAATGCAGTTTAAACGTGGAAGCACTGTGTTGAAATAACAGGAATATCTGAGAAAGTATTCAGGGTAGTGTGATTTTTCCCAAATGTAAGCAAATTAGCTCTTGTCAGTTGTGTTGGTTTTTGTTCGTTGGAGGTTTTTTCCTAGACTTGTCCACATGTAGTGATTTCAGAGGTTAGCATTAAAAAGACTATTTTCAGAAATGCAGAGTTGAGTTTTTTTGCCGAAGTCCTTTGTACAGCATTCTGGGGGGTTTTTTTTGGGTTTTGTGGGGGTCTTTTAAAATCTCTACTAAGAGAAACTTTGTACTTCTCTGGTATGAAAAAAAAAAGGTAGTGGTCTAGGTCAGTGTATATTAATTATCAAGTGATTAATTATTGATGGTCACAGGAATAAAGATCTACAGACAAATTTAATTCTGAATTACAAATTTGAACATCTGTGTCCTTTTTCCAGATGTGCCTATTGATATACACTTTTTTGCTTCTTTAGCTTCCTGATAGGATTTTGCATAGAAGACAAGACAGTGCTGCTCAGTATAAAGATGTGCACATAACTTAATTCAACTCTTTTCTCTCCTTCCTGACCTTTCAGATTGTAAGGAAAAGGGTGCTATCTGACAGCAGTGAAGACAGAGACACAGAAGAAGCTTTGAAAGAGTTTGACTTTTTGGTTACCTCAGATGAAGGTGATGGGGAATCAAGAAGTTCGGGAGATGGAACAGACTGGGGTAAGGAAATTTAATGAATTGTATCGGGGAAAAAAAGGAAACTATGCTAAGAATATTTTGTGATTGCTTGAGATCTCTGTCAGAATCACAGCATCTTTTAAGTATTGCTACTGAAGTCCTCTTGATGTAATATTCTCATTTTTTTCTATACTGCTTTAATGTAGGGATTCTTCAAGGTTTATGGTCCTGGTCATTGTCTCTTTAATAATAAGGCAAATGGAATCTGAATTTTATGAGTGGAATTTCCATGTGTTTTTCTAGTGACCCATGCGAATGAAAGGCTATGATAAAGCTGTATTTTACAGTTATGACTTGAAAGTTATTTCATCTTCTTTGCTTTCACCCCCTTTGATACAGACAGTAATGAGAGTCATAATGACTGAATCAGTTGTACTCATATTGTGTGTTAGCAGTTCGGGCAATATGAACTATTCAGTTGCTCAAATTTTCTTGTATAATTCATCAGAAGAATAAATCTTTAAGCCCCCTAGTGATAGAGAGACAATTTGCAAACTTTTCACCTCTATCCTTTGAGGTTCATGTCCTGCAGTCCAGAATTGCCAGCATTAGCTTCACCTTGCCACATAAACACTGCACAGGGAGGGCAAGGAGGAGGAGAACTGGTTAAATGTCTTGATGGGCAGTTCTTTCCTACTTAAGCTGCTCTGGAAAGCCTTAAGCAGAAGAGGACACAGAGGGAGCTGTGGAAAATGAATCGGTAATAATTGAGCTTTATAATGGAACTGAAACCTTGACAGACAAATAAGCTGTGGTAGCTGAGGCTCTCGCATGAACTAACAGTTCCAAGATACTGTTATTTCACTGAAGCCGTGTCCAGCTCCTGGTTTGACTCTGAATTATTGTTCAGGGTGGTGTCATCTCTCTGCTTAAGATGATGTCTCCATTATAATTAGATACAGCAGTCAGTATTCTGTTCACCAAACAAATTTAGAAATGTTACTTTTATTGTTGTTGTTGTTACAACAAATTTTTTAATTAGATTGTTCTGATACTTTAATATTAAAATTTTATCCACTTACGCTTGATAAGTGCAGCTATTGGTTGTGTCACCAAAGAGTTATTATGCCAACAGGAGCTTTTTTTATTCTCAAATTCACTCTTGTTTACTTTTACTTCAATTGATGACAGCTGAGTACAAATGAGCAAAAGTCTAACATTAAAAATAAATTGTCATGGAAAGTAGTAGTTTCATTTCTGGTAATATTAAGAGTTCTTTTGAGTGATAGATATTTCATATTTTTCAATTACTTCTTTTACAACTGTATATATGACTAAGCTTCTTCAAGTAACTGCCATTATGAATCACATTAATTTGATTTAAGTGAAACTGTTAAATGTAGCATAGTAGAGTGGTAGTGTGTAGTGAGGATAGAAGCAAACAGAGGAGGTCCTTGCTTTGTTTTGGGTCACAAGCATTACCGATCACTTACAATAATCTGTTGAAGCCCTTTGGCTTGAAAGTTCCTTAGAAGTGTTCAAGTAAATTCTAAGCTATAAAGCACTTGCACAGTAGTAGTTCTGGATCTGCTTGTGAAGTTGAATAGAACCTCTGAGACATGCAGGAAGCATCCTGGGACAGTCTGCAGAAAATTAATATACTGAGTATTTTCCTGGCAACAATACAATCCAATATAAATCCATTTAAACTTTTTGTTGGAGGAGAGCAAAAAATCTTCTCTGGCCAAGAAAAAATATGATTAAAACTGAAAACCTGGTCCCAGAAAGAATATATACTTGTTTCTCTCATGCATGATTTTCTCACACCTTTTTTGACTTCTTCACACAATTTTTGATCATTAGTCGTACTTAACTGGGCATATATATTAAGAGCATGTGATTTAACCCACAATCCATCTTTTTTAGAATCTCTCTTCAGTTTATTAATACCTACGTATTTTCATAGATGCTGCAAAAAGACTAATGCCTCCAGACTTCAGGTCTTGATTTAATCTGTCACTCATGAGTATAGGATTGTGACTGTAGGGTTCAAAGGAGTGAGAGATCATTATCTAGTCCAACATCCTGCTCAGGTCCATTTGCTTGAGGTTACTCTGGCATTCTTCTGGTCAAGTTTTGAATATCTGCCAGCAAATGAGTTCTCATAACCTCACAGGGGCAGTTATTCTGGTATTGTGTTGTCCTCATAGTAAAAAGTATGTTCTCCTTCTGTGATGCAAGTCCAAGCAGAGTCTGTCTCTGTTTTTACTACACCTGTCCATCGAGTAGTTGTAGGCAGCACTAAGATGCCTCTCTTGCCACTGCTGAACACTCACAGTAGTCTCAGCCCCTCCTTGTAGCTTATTTGCTCCAGCTGCCTTTACCTTGTTAGTGACTTCCTGGGACTTGCTATAGTGTGTCAATACTAGGCACTTAGCTTTATTCTTACAAGTTTTCCCAGTATAAGAAATATTATAGTGGATGCAGTACTCGAGGTGTGGTCTCACAAGTGCCAAACAGGGGAATAATCACTTCCCTCACCCTGCTGTGTTCAGAATGCAGCCCAGGATACGGTTAATCACCTTTGCTACAAGAGTGTACATCTGACTCCCATTCAGTTGGATGTTGATGGAGGATCCCTGGGTCTTTTTCAGCATAGATAATTTCTAACAAATCAATTCCCATAATAACCCTCGCCTGATTTTGTATCTTCTGTCCAATCATAATAACTGCTTCAGATCGTGATTGATAGTGTTGTGCTTCCTCTACAGATATTTAATACCTTTCTGCATATTAGTCTGAGAATAATGTTCATATTTTAAAAGGTTTAGAATAGTTTATTTGACGTAGAAAGCAAACTTGGTCTGAAAAGTATTTCATTTTTAAATAATAAAGTTGATATTTTAATGAGGAAAATCAAGCAGAAAGATAATGCATTTCAAAAAGATTTCAAACTGTAGTGGTTATGAAAAAAAAATGAGGCAAAGCTGTATTACCTCCCTCCCTGCAAATTATTTTTAAGCTGCCTCAGTAGTCTTTCCACATATGGAAAAATGACTTGGAGATTTGAACTTGCATAAAATATTTTGTTCAAGATCTCCAAATGCCATCCAATTGGAAGAATACTACTTACTTCTCTGTATTGTGTATCAGAGGAAGCTATTTGACAGAGGTGTTTTAAATTTTTTTCATTAGGTATATTACAAAGTTTGGCGTATTTTTTTTTCAAAGACAAAAGACTCCAGCCTTCCCCTTTTTGTGAAACTTCATGGCTTTAGTGCTTTAAGATTTTATTCAAACCTCGGCAACATGTATACCGTGTTCCAAAATTATTTAAATGTGCTGCTGCTTTGTCTAAATGACTACACAGCACAAAGAAAACGAAATGAGAATTTGAAATACAGTGGTACAACATCTGAGTTGTAAAGTTATGTCGACCAGCAACATAGCTGCTGCTTCTAGATATAATAATTCTTTCCCTGGAGGGAAGAAAAAGCTGAAAAATATGTCCTGATTTATTATAAAGTAAACGTTGCTTACATTTATGAGCAGTTATGTAGTTATTTTTAGAAATTAAGGGTGTGAAATTTCATCTCAATTTTTTGTTAAGAAAATTCTGAGCAAATAGAAGTGGAATGTGAGTAGCAGTTTTACAGCTTTCACAAGCTTGGTGCTATTTCTGTCTGTTTAAAATAAAAGACAAATGCCATTGACAGCAGCTGTTACCTCCTTCAGTGGAGATCACTTGGTGACATTATTGAAAAAGGATGTTTCATTTGTTTCGCTTTGTTTAGAAAAGGAAGACCAGTGTCTCATGCCTGAAGCCTGGAATGTCGACCAGGGAGTAATAACCAAACTCAAGGAACAATACAAAAAGGAGCGCAAGGGGAAAAAGGGGGTGAAGAGTAAGTGGAAAACATTGCACCTTAAAATCATAAATCTCACATCTTTCACACCCTTAATTCTATCTCTCTTTCAATGTTTTCCTAAAATTACTTACTCTTACTTTGCTGCTCCTGACTGCTTTCCTGTTCACCAGTTCTCAGGGGTTGAAATTAATGACAGTCAATCAAGTTACTTGACAAATAGCTGGATTAGATATAACTTCTTCCAACCAGGTGTTGGATTAATTAAAAATTCTTGCTTTGAACATGGATTATACTTACGTTATTCAGAAACTTGAATTGTAAAAGGCATTGATTTAATAGTTCACACTTGTAATATAGAAGACCTCAGAACCCATTCTTAGTTGGAAACATGCCAGTTTCACAGGAAGAGTTAAAGTCTGGTATGTAAATAAATAAAAACACAAAAACAAAGAAACAAAATAAGCAACAAAAGAGAAACTGTTTTGAGTATCCTATTAGATGACAGAAACAGAGGTTAATTTCTACCCCTGTTTATACTTAACATTCACAACATGAAAGTCATGCTGTCATCATAATTTGTTATGCAGGGCTCGAAATAGGAAGCAACTCTGGCCATCAGTTTATTTGTAAATCACAGGACTTATTTATTGACTTTCATACCTGTGGGACTAGCCTTTTAAAATGTTGGGTATTGTTATCCAAACAAAAAACTGTGATCCGTATCTGAAATACAGTTTCTAGCCCTGTATTATATTTTTTGTTACATTTCTTGAAATGGAAATCTGTTTGTAAAAATCAGTGGTTTTTGATAAGTAAGCCTTAAAACTTTTTGAAGTCAGGTGAAGTGTTTACAATGAAACACTGTATTTACAGCTATATTTCAAGCATCTAGCCATAGTGAGAATTCATGTGTGAATGATGTAAATGAATAATATTGCATGTAGCCCAGTAAGAAATTTGAGGGATGTTTCTCCCTTTGTGGGAAGATGCTTATGAATACCAAGGAAATTCTCAGTTCCAAAGAGACATGCATAAAGATGCAAAAGGTCTCAGATCCTTGCATCATTGAGGCTGACTTGTTTTGTCACTTTTTGTATTAATGATACTGTGATAAGCTGCTGCTCAGCAGATAGTTGTGTTGCTGAAATTATGCTATCAAATAAACTTTTTTCTTTTTTTTAATGGAAAAAAGTAAATCATTACCATACTTTAAAATGATAAAAGTGATTTTTTTGTCATCTTTGGAGTCATTTAAGTTATTGAAACCTAACTGGAATTCTGACAAGAAGCTGAGCTGGCCAATTAAAGTGTTCATGTTTCACAGAACTGATCCTAAACTTCTTTATAGTGAAGATAGAGAGGCCATACCAATATTTGACTTCAGTGACGTTGTTTTTTGTAACTTGTCTGTTATTTTTAAAATACACAGACATGCTATGTAGCTCAGGGTAAATAGTTGCAGAGTTAGCTTAGTAGGAATTCTTTCATCAAACTGTTGAAATTATATTCTTGAACAGCCGTTGAGTGCTTTTAATTTTTGCTTTTCAAACTTAATATTTATTGGTTTATATATAGATATTATTGGAACATGTTTTATATATTTATGAGAAAAATTCCTGATGTAAGGCAGCACTTGGGCATCCAGTGCTCCTTCTTAAAGTTAACTACTGCTCAGTACATTTACAGTACCTTTTGGATTGATTTGATTGGTTTGATCTTGGGAGGCCAAATGATTTACTGCAGTACATTAAGCATCTTTCCATGGACAAACCATCATTGCAAGGGCATCAGTGCAGAAAAATCAGGAAGAATCACAGCCTGTTTCCAGCTATTCACGATATTGCACGTAGTAAAGACAAATGTGAGGAAGGAAATCTATGAGGAAAAAGAAGGGACTAGTTATCTTGCCATTAAATTGTACAAAGCTTGTTTCTATGACTTTAGTCTCATCATAAATGGTGCTTAAGACACTGAACTGCTGCTAAGTAAAATACTGGTTTTATAAAACAGAAACTATGGTAAAACAATCTTGCAAAATCCTAATTACTGTTTTTCCTGAATCAATTAATATTGTTGTGACAGACAAAGTAAATACAATTTAGTTTATTATTAGTCATTACAGTTAGGGTGGACGAAGTAGAGTTTGCAACTGCATTAGTAAACTTATGATTTTGCAAGGCTGTAGTAAACACTTCTGTGAAGTAACAGTAGAATCATGGAATGGTTTTATGAGAGAATACATATATTAGAGTACACTTCTGTGTTAAAGCTGCTTAAAAATAGCTGTATTATTTACTGGTCTAGGAAAAAACATAATGGACTATGGGTAAGACATTTTCCCATTCTTAATTAAACTTACAACAGGAAAAACTACCGAAGATATGTTTCAGCCTCAATCCTATATAAAACAGTCAAAACAGGGATGTGGGAAAATGATGGAGCAAAGCACAGGTAAGTGTCAAGAAGGGCATGGGTCTTCACCATATGTAGCTTCAGGAAGTAGGCCAGTGAATCCAGTTGCATTTGTATTTTAATACAAGTATAACTTTTTGGATTATGTAGTTCACAGTACTACGCTACTGCACAAATAAATTTTAAATAATAAAGTCATAAGAATATGCTGCACATTTCTAAGTACCTGATGCACAAATTTTAAAATATTCACAAATGTCAGCTGCTGTTTGGGAAAAGTAAATACTCTAATAATCAGTTTGACTCGATTGGAGGCATTCCTCAGCATCCTGTGCAAGTAACAGTATGAGTTTGTAGATGTGGGGAAGATTGTGCGTTCACAGTTCTCAGTTGCTTCTTTCACCTTCTTTTCAAAAAATTCATTTCATGCTGGATGATTAGTTATTGCTGAAAATAGGTGCTCATTAGTTTTTTCTGTGGTAATGTTATAATGCAAGGTAGGCTCCATTGTTGCATGTGCTGCTGTAACATATCTGATATAAGTAGTGTCATCATAAACCATTTAATTTTTTGTTTTTTTCTGGTTAGGGCCCAACAGATCAAAGCTACAAGATATGCTTGCAAACTTGAGAGATGTTGATGATCTGCCTTCATTACAGCCATCTGTTGCACCTTCTTCTAGGCCCAGTAGCTCAAGGCTCATTGAACATGAGATAAACAGGACAGACGAAGGTAAATATTAAAAATGTGGATACACCTTTGTAAAGGGTAGATGTTTACAGTTGCTTCTGCTTAAAGGTTGTCCTCAGTATGAGTTCTAAGTGCGATAAATGGCGGCCCCGTTCCTCCCCTCCAGTCACTATTAGTAAGGTCAAGACACCTACCTAGGTAAAGTCTTGGCTGAATATCTTTGACATGATGAAGAAAACTAATCTGGCACTTTGGCTTTGTAATATGAGGATCTTAAGTCGCTTGCTGTTGTTTGTGCTCAGACCTGGCAGTCAAGTGTGGAACATAGACTCTCAGGACATATGAGCATCTGTTTTTCTCTCCATGAACATAATTTTAAATGTATATATGTGTGTGTGTGTGTGAGTGTGTGTGTATATCTGTACATACACACAGGTTTGTGTTCTTAAGTGCAAAGATAGAGGCTCTGCAGGTAAACATAAATGACTAGGTAGAGCTTTTAAATGCATGTAGTGAAGAACAACTTGCAGCTTCCCAGTGTATTCATTTCCATAATGTGTTCCAAAAATTAAAAAATATTCTTGTAGCTAGTAGTTAATATATGAAAAGCCACACATCTTTGCAGTGAGGCATGTGGTCACCTTCATTAGTATGATGTCTGAAAGTTGCTAGATCATCAATTTGGTTCCACATTTCAATTGTTATAATATGCAGCACAAGAAAATAAAGGTATGAGGCTATATTAATTTCTAGAAGATCATATCATGTGCTCTTTGTTTAAGTGGTAAATATGTCTTTTGAAAAATGAGCAAAACATGGGTTTCACTTAGCAGTCTTTCAGTGAGTGTGGAAAAAGTAGGTCGGCCAAGTTATAATTAAGATGCATAAAAAGCCCCAGCATGTGGCACAGTTACCAAAGATCTCAGTAGTTCTATTTCTTACATGTTCAGTGATTTTCTTTTTGAAAGAAGGGAGTAACTTAGCAACACTTTGAGAAGTGGAGGAATTTTTTGCTGAATGTTTCCTTTCCAACTTTTCTGACATGTACTGAGAGCAATATAAGCAGAGCTCTAGTTTCATGTCCTTTCAGAAATGTGTTTTTTAATTCAGATACTCAGATGGAATCTCGCAAAAACAGAAGAGGATAGCTAATTGTTGTCAGTATTGCAAACCATTAGCTGTGTAGACCTTTATAAATCTCAGATTATTATATTTGTGGCATACAGATTTTTTTATTCATATTCAGATTCTTTTTAATTCACTTTTCAAATTTCATGTCCTATATGTATTGCATGTTGAGTGGAATATTACATTGTAAGTTCAAAAGAGAGAAAAATAGAATCGTAGTTTAGGTTTCAGGGTGAAGGAGGTAAGAGATGTTTGTAATTAAAAAGTAGTAACTAAGAGACATAATCAAACAGCAGAGCTTAAAGGGCTTTATTTGGTTGTAAAAAGTAATAGAAAGCAAAGAGGACACTCAATAGAGATATGAGTGTAGAACAGAAAGACAATGGGAAGATTAGCTTACTTCATGCTGAGTGGACAGAAGGAGGACTGACTAGCATCTGAACCTGATTTCTTCAGGACAACAACCCCAGGCAATGCTACAGGCTTGGGGAAGAGTGGCTGGAAAGCTGCTCAGCAGAAAGGGACCAGGGAGTGTTGATTGACAGCCAGCTGAACATGAGCCAGCAGTGTGCTCAGGTGGCCAAGAAGGCCAGCAGCATCCTGGCCTGCATCAGAAGTAGCATGGCCAGCAGGACTAGAGAAGTGATTGTCCAACTGTACTTGGCACTGCTGAAACTACACCTTGAGTTCTGTGTTCAGTTTTGAGCGTCACAGTATAAGATAGACATTGAAATGCTGGAGCGGGTCCAGAGAAGGGCAACAAGGCTGGTGAAGGATCTGGAAAACAAGTCTTACAAGGAGCCTCTGAGGGAGCTGGGGTTGTTTAGCCAGCAGAAAAGGAGACTCAGGGTAGACCTTATTGCTCTCCACAACTACCTGAAAGGAGCTTATAGTGAGGTGGGTGTTGGCCTCCTCTCACAAGTCCCAACTGATAGGACAAGAGGAAATGGCATTGAGTTGCACCAGGGGAGGTTTAGGTTGGACATTAGGAAAAACTTCTATACTTGAAAGGGTTATCAAAGACTGGAACTGGGTGCCCAGGGAGGTGGTTGAATTGCCATGCTTGGGTGTATTTGAAAGCTGTCTAGATATGGTGCTTAAGGTTATGGTGTACTAGTGACTCTGATAGAGTTAGATACTGGTTGTCTTGATGATCTTAAAGGTCTTTTCCAACCATAGCAATTCTGTCATTCTGTGAAGAGAGAAGCAGCCCGAACAGATCAGGCTATTCACTGTAAACCATAGTTTGCTTGATTTTAATGTAGTCTTGGTGCTTAGATTAAATAAGATGGTGATAGTGAGATGGCATTTCCATTTCTCTCTCTCTTGTAGCAACAGTATTTGCCAAGGCTTGTATTTCCAATGGAGGTAAAAGGGGAAAAAATTGTAATTTACTGGAAAAACCCTTGTAATTTGAGACAAAAGGCACATAAAATTGCATGAAGTCTCATGAGTCCAGAAGATAACGCATTTTCATCTATTTTGTCCCCCCTTTTTTAATGTATAGATTTGGAGAGCATCTTGGAGAGAGAGTACAGGGAAGTTAGTAAAGGCACAGCTTCTTTGGAGGTGTACCACTTGATGCAGAGCCTTACATTGTAAAAGTGCATGTACTATACTCCCCAGTGTTTGATTCTCCCATTTCTAGTGATTCTGCCTATGGCTGCGTTTATGTTACAGTGACTGGAGCTCCTATAGGCATGCTATAGTGGCTGTGGACTAGTAAGTTTGGATACTGCTAGTAAAAAACTGGAATTCAGTGCTGTCCTGGTTTAACCTGACCAGTGCTGTCCTGACTAACCTGTTAGGTAGTTAAACTGATTTCACAAGTAAGGAGGAATTGTCAGCTTCCATTGTATTGCTAGATTGGAGTGCATGTAAACAGCTTCGTTGTAGACGTGCTTTTGGAGGTGTTAGGAAGAGTCCAGCTCCTTCCACCAGCTATTCTGGGCTACATTTTTGCTGCTTCTCCAGAGCCTGTTTGCATGTATTATAGTGGAGCTGGGAAAGGGCCTGAGCATTTCTGTGTTACTTTTGTGTTATATATGGGTGACTGGTGGTGTCATCTTTCCTCCTGTGGCTCAGTATGGTTACTTCTGAGTTGTTCACTACTCAAGTGTAAGTATTAAGTTCAGAGAATACTGTTTATTGGTAAGTACAGTGATTGCCTTTAGAATGGTTATTTTTTTATGCGTCTTTTTATAACTTTTTGCCCTCAGCTACTTGAGAGCTGTGTAGTATTTTGGAAGTGGAAAATATGCTTTTATTAATCAATGTTGTATAAACCCATTCTTCAGGATGTTTTGTTTTGTTTTCTTGCAGTGGAAGCTTTAACATTCCCTCCTTCTTCAGGGAAATCTTTCATTATGGGAACAGATGAAGCCCTTGAAAATGAGCTGGGTCTTGGAGAACTGGCAGGTCTTACAGTAGCCAATGAGGCAGATTCACTGACTTACGATGTAAGTGTTTAATGATGACTTAAGATCCTGTTGTCCGTTTGCTGAAGGCAGATGCACATTATGTGTGTGTAGACTCAACATAAAGCATTTTCCTGTTAAAATTATGCAGCCAGAGAAGATCACAAATTTTTACTTGACGTATCTGTTCTTCCCAGAAGAACAGCAACCTTCAAGCTCTCTGCAAGCCACTTTCCTTCTCTCATTTGCCTGCCATGGCATTCAAATAGTTGAAAGCAAATGTTACTAGTGATAGTGATACAGGTGGGTACTTGTAACCCCAGTGACGCTGAGCAAAATTAGGAGTATCATGGCCATCAGATTGAGGGAAATTAATGTCTCCTCTACATGGGGCTTTGTGAAGGCATACCTGCATGCAGTTTTGGGCCCCTCCACTTCAAGAGGGTTGTAGAGAAACTGGAGAGCATCCAGTAGCATGTGACTGATGAGGAGATGTTAGGGGAGCTCAGCTTGTTCAGTTTTTAGGAGGCTAAGGGGTTCTTGAATAGTAGCCTACCAGCAATGGAAGAGTGCCTAAAAGGATGACTGAGCCAAACTTCTCCATAGTGCCAAATGTTAATACAAGAGGAAACAGTAGCAAATTATGGCTTGGGAGATTCAAGTGGGACATTAGGGAAAAAAGTGTTACATGGGAGGCAGAGGCGGGTGGTATTGAAGTAAGTTGCTCTGAGAAACTGTGGAATCCATCTCCTAGAAGTTGTTCAGGACTTGGCTGAGGGAGAGCTGTGGCTTATATTACGTGGTGTGGGCAATCATTTCAAATGGGAAGCTGGACCAGAGACTTTTTAGGAGGCTCTTGTAGCCTACACAGAAGCATAGCCACAACTTTCTTCTTTCACTTCTTATGAAAAATCTTTCTTAAAATTACTTCTTTGCATTCATACACAATTTTTGTCTATTTCCAATTTCTTGGGAAATTCTATTTCAGATATTACTTCAATCATCTGCTCATTTGTGATCATTGAACTTTAGATTAATTTTGCTGTTTCATTACCTAGCTCTGTCAAGGTTGAGGGATTTCAGGGATTATTTTTTAGTATTGTGTGTTGGGCAGGAATCTTACCCTTCAGTAAGTTTGAGTCTGAAGTAGTCACCATCTGGGATTTTACTATCACAAACCAAATCTGAGACTTCAGAAATTACCTGCAATTCTACACTTGTAAATGTACTTGTAAAGCAATAAATAACATAGTTTAATAAACATTTACACACATTTTGAGAGTGACACTGCAGAGATGTGTTCTACTACTATAGCAAGTTTCTGAGCATGTGATGTGTGAACCACCAGGATTGCAACGTTATAGAACATTTCTGCTAAAATTCACTATTTTAGCATTATCTCCTAGTTTGGGCTCAGATTTTTCTTTTTTTTTTTTTTTTGCTAATCTTCCCTAACTTTTTCTTCAAAAAGGGGAAAGATGGTGTATGAATTTAATTTCTTTTACAGTTACACGTGAAACTTAGATGCTGAATTTTTAAATTCAGAGGACATGACAAACCAAAACCATCTGTACAAAATCTTACTGCTTTCAGTGTTTGACATTGTTCAAGTGTCCATATAAACTATTGTGTCTGTCCATGTCTCCACATCCTGAACTAACAGCTTTCATTTATGGAATCCAGCATTTCTTTAACCACCTCTATGCTGTTCTGCATGGTTGAGAATATTAGCTTCTGTTTGTTCACTTGTTAAATATATGAAGTCCTGTGATCAGGATTCCATAGTCATGCTTACCTCAACTCTTACCTTTTTCTAGTGCTAACAATTTAAAAAACAAACAAATGGTTTAAAAAGCTCCTTGCTCTTGTTACTATGCTCTTTATTGAAGCCAAATAAAAGGATAGTTTTTTCCATTTTGAATTTCACTGGAAGATTAGCTTACAAATAATATAATCTTTTTATTTTAGACTACTTCATACCTTCTTCCAGCTGTCAAATGTGAATCAGGAAGGATTAGTGGTAATTTAGTATGGTTTTTTAACTGTCAATTTTGAATCGTGGAGAGTGAAGTTGAAAAATTCATGTGAATCAGTCTTTAAATGTATTTGCTGTCAACAGTTGCAGACACTTCAGTATTTTCCGTCCCTTTTGTCCCACTGACATTTTTACTGAATACTTTTCTTCTAAAATATGGCACCACTGGCCTACCTCATTTCACAGTTTAAGTTTTTAAATGTTGCTTTGACTGTGTAAATTAAAGAATGGTTTTCACTTGGTATGTGATTATGAATTCATTGCTTTAAAAGGGAAAATTTTCCTTTTTGCATAAGCTTTTTAGACTATCTAAGATGATGTAATTTCCCAGATTGCTAGCCAATACTCTCTTAAGTTTACCTTTTCTTTTTCCTTCCTTTCCACAATGTTGTCTTAACAAATGTTCAGTTGGTTCTGTTTTTTAGCCCTCATCTTCTGTGTGGTTTAAGAAGCTTCCTAAAATTTCTATGACTGAGTACTGTACATGAGAGTATCTGAACTACAAATCATTACATTTAATTCTATGTACTGACTTGGAAGTTTTGGACTTTGCAGTAGGCTCTTGCTTGATTTCCTGCAACTTTGAGCAAGAGAATTGTCTATAATACTACTTGAATATCCTTGCTGTTCCTGGACTTTTCAAGTTGTCTGACACAAGTAATACCACTAGTGGCAAATCCAGATCAGGTGCTAATTTTGCAGTTGAACATACTCCCCTGTGCCCCTCCAGCTGCTTTTCAAGTCCTAGATTACCTCACTGTTGTATTTTAGTGGGGAGAGAGAAAAGGAGGCTGGCTGGCCTGTTAGGAACCCAGCTTCTCACAGCTTGTGAGAGACTGCTGGGTGAAGAGGAGTGATGGCGGTACAGCCAGGCAGGTGATGCTATGATCTGTTTCCACCCCTGCTGCTGATCTGTTTGCTGGGACTGCACTCCATCTACTTCCTAACTTATAAGCTTGGATTCCTTTGGAAGAACATCTCTGAAAGAATGAGGAACAAATGAAGATTATCCTGCCAGAACCGGCATGCACAGTTAGGCCATCTGAGGTGTCTTTGTGGCTTTTGCAGATGTGATACAGGACCTGTGCTGCTGGTATGGTGGCTGGAGGGCCAGTGGGATTCCTTCCATTACCTCATTGGCACTAGATGCCTATGTTGGCAACCAAATTCCTCTGCAGATATTTGTGCATGCTCTGTACAACTTGTACCCTTTTTGCTGAGACTTTCTTGTCCAGTCTCCAGAAAATCTGCCAGAGCTTGCCCCATCCTTGCACCAGTTCAAGCATTTGTCTATTCTGTCCTTGAGCCAACTCCACTCCGTAAACTGGCAGAGAAACTGACTTCTCCTCCTGAGCAAGACAGTATATAATTACTAAGAAACAGAGTGAGGCTAAACCTGCTGTTTGTTATGACTCCTTTCTCACCATTTCAAATCTATAGAACCTCTTAATTGAAGCATATTTTTGTTATTATATCCAGAAGTATCAAAACTTAAGAAGAACAACTTTTATTCTTAAACCTTTGCCCCCCAGCCCCACCTCACATTTCAGAACAAAATGTAGGTTATTGAAGTGGCTTGAAACAGGTGTCTCTTCTTTGCAGTTAATGACACTAAATTAATTGGGATTATTTGTAGCTTTCAACATAATGAAATCATTACTATTTGAGTTACAATTGTTTGTTTTCCTGATTTTCCATAACCACCATCAGCAGTGGTTATGGGAAGGTAAATTTAACTATGACAGTGTTGACTGACAGTGATAAAAGTCTGTTCAGCATTTTACATCAACATTTGTTCAGAGGAGCAATGTTGAACTAACTTTATTTTTAAGAGCTCTCTTTTTGGATCAGCTAAAATGTGGTTATGACCACATAATTTTGTCTGTATATACAGTAGCTTATTGCTTGCCAGTTATATTCTTCATGTGCAGCCAAGTCCTTTTTGCTGTGCACATTGCCCCACATTTTATTTTTTTTCTGGCAGGCTTTAGTTGTCTTGCATCATTACAGAGCTTGTGTTGCCTTAGGTAAGTCAGATTGTGTTCCCTTCTGTGCTGCTAGACACTTTCTGTTTCTCTTAGATCTTTACTTCAGAGATGCCATATCTGTGGGACTTAGGATATTCAGGGACCACAGCTTGTTTGGGTCAGGCTCAGTGTTAATATATGAGCCAGTAGGTTTAGATCAAATTTCAAGTATCTGAATTCACATTAGTACCAATCAGAAGGGTACTTTTCAGCTTTTAAATTGTGTAAATTAGCAGATGTGGAGTATTTCACATTTGTGTCCACAGTAATACATTCTACACGAGATTACTTGTTGACTTTGTGGAATGCGTCTACCTTTGCTCTCATTTTGAATTGTCTGATCAGTGTTAAATGGACTGTCACTCAAGAGTAGGTTGTTATAAAAAGTGGGTGAGATAATTTGACATTTTCTCAAAATGCCAAACTAAATTTCTCATTTCTTCCTTTCCTTGTTCCTTCCAGATTATTTACAAGTTTGGCTTTTTTTTTTTTTTATTAATAGATAGCAAACAATAAGGATGCATTGAGAAAGACTTGGAACCCCAAATTCACATTAAGAAGTCACTTTGATGGAATAAGAGGTCTCGCTTTTCATCCGGTTGAACCAGTCTTAATAACAGCTTCAGAGGACCATACATTAAAAATGTGGAATTTACAAAAAACAGCCCCAGCAAAAAAGTAAGATTGGTTTGTTTTTGTATTGTTTCAAAAAACATTTTCATTCATGAAGAAAAAACTTTAATTGTAGATGCCGCTTCACTGGGTGGCCCTTGGAGTTAATGGCAATTGTTCCTTGAATCTGAGTAGGAAAACAAGCTCTTAGCGAAGGATGGAGACTTTTAAAGAGTGCCAGAAGACATTCATGCATGTTAGTGAATGTGTTTTGTTCGTGAAAATGAAAGCCATTCACTTTGTTATATTTTTTCTTTGTAGGTGCATTGCAAATTAATTTACTCGTGAAAATATTTGGATGTAGTCTGTTAGTGTGCTTGCATGTATATATGAATGTATAAAATTGCATTTATATATATATGCGTACATATCTGTACACATATATGTATATACATGTGTACAGCTTTAAACTTTGAGACGTTGCTAGGCTTCTTTGTACACTCTCTCTTGCTTGTTGCTGGGGATTTGCAGAAATGAGAGCAAATTCGTAGTGGGGCTGATACAGTAAAGGGAGTACATCATACCTTTTAGGAGGACTGGGCAGAGTGTGTGGTCTTCCCACAGTCTAGTTCTAAAACTACAGCTTTAGAAGTGGTTTCCAGCTGTGCTACAGTGTTGATACAGAAACAGGGTGTCATAAGCTCCTTTGCTCTAGTAGGGATTTGGAACACCTAATGATGTATTCAGTATGATACTGATGGGCCTCCTTTCCTTCCCCATTGTTGATGTTCTTACCTGCTGGTTTGACTGGTCTGTGAGAGTTTGTGGACTCTCTACCTTGCAGCATCTATAAACAAAAAACCAACCCCAACAAATCCTAGCATATTTTGAAAGAATGCAAAGAATTCCTAGACATGAAAATTTATGTTGTGAGAGGAAGTTGTGGGAGAAACACTTAAAAAAATGTAGCATTGATTTGAAGAATTTAGCTTCTGGCACATTTTTGTAAAGCACTGTGGAGCATCATGTATGTGTTAACATTTTCTTGTATTTCACTTAGGAGTGCTTCTCTTGATGTAGAGCCAATATATACCTTCAGAGCACATACGTGAGTATTTTCTGAGAAATATTGTCATATTTTGAGAAATACATGATTTTTAAACAGACACATAATTGTTTTAAAAAGTAATTTCCACCTTAAATAGTGATTTCATGTGATGTTTTTAGTTGCTGTTTTTAAAATGTCTTCATATGTTCATCTCTTTCATGCATAATTGTTCATCTGGAGCTAGGTAGACCACAGTTTTAAAAGCAAAAAACCTAGGAATTATAGAATTCAAACTTGATTAGATGTTCTGTTCATCATTGCACCTCTTGCCTTTTTGTCAGATACATGCATCTGTAAAATGAAGCTGCTTGCAGTGAATTTAAATCTACCAAACTGATTTCATAAAGAGCTTAAAAAAAAAATAAAAATCTGTTTATGCAAAACAACAAAGCCTATAGTTTAAAATTATGACACTTTTCATATTTCATATACATAACTTCCTGATTGGTTCTGACTGTAGTTACTTTATCAAATATTGTGGAGGTATTTTTGTAGGAAGTGTTGTAACATACGGTCTGACTAGGCAGAATTTTTTATTGCAGTCCATGAAGCAAATGAATTGTATCTAACAGGGGAATACGAAGATTCTATTGACATTGGTTTTTTTCGTGATGGAAATGTTAATAGTCAGTGTTTCTTTGGGATGTGTTCTTCCAGTGGCCCAGTGCTCTGTGTAGTGATGAGCAGTAATGGTGAACAGTGTTACAGTGGGGGAACGGATGGCCTCATCCATGGCTGGAATACCACCAACCCAAACATCGACCCCTATGACTCTTACGGTATGTTGCTGTCACACGTGTCACTAAATGTATCATTTCACTGGTATTAGTGTTGTGTGGCTTAAAATAGTGTAATTTGTAGGTAATGCTTCTTTGAGAATTTGAAGGGGAAAATTCAATCTTGGCTGCAGTTACTTCAAGTAAATTTTTGTGTTAATGCTGATGCTGGTTGATGAGATGGTAAAATACGTCATTTTCTTAAAGGCCTTGATCTCATCGCAATTTTGACAAGCAGCTAGGTTGAAAAAGTACAAGACTAAACCCGATGCTTTTCAAGTACAGCAAATGTGTATTATTATAGTTATTTTCTTCAACAAATTCCTGTGGAGTTGGGATAAAAGAGATTGTATAGTCTTAAGACTGAAGCTGTTAGCGTTGTCTGCAAACAGCTGAAAAAGGCTCAGTTCACGAAGATTTGCCAGATCCGAATGGATGTCAGCCTTGTGTCTGTGTTTTAAAATATTTTTCACTTCTTGTAGCTTCAGATGCAGTTTGCCTCAAAGCTTGCTTCTGGACAAAAGAAGCTGATGTGCCGTTAATGGTTGTTTGAGAGTAAATGTTAACATAGAAACGTGTTTTGCCAACTTCGATAACTGTCCCTTCTGCTAAAACATAGTTTTGTTCCATTAGCTGTAAACTAGAAAACTGAATGCAGTGTATGCTGATGAAATTCAAGCATCTTCATACAAGAATAATTGACACTTCTGTCTTGACATGACCTGATTGGTCTTATTTTTTTAATGGACTAGCTTCTTAAAGTTGACCCATAAATGCAGACCAAGATGCAACTGTTGACGTAATTCAGATTTTGTTTTGAAACATGGGCTGTTGTGTTTTGTTCACAGATCCTTCTGTTCTAAGAGGTGCATTTGTAGGCCACACAGATGCAGTGTGGGGTCTGGTTTACAGCGGAGCACACCAGCGTTTGCTGTCCTGTTCAGCGGATGGAACTATACGTTTATGGAAAGCTACAGAAATTGCTCCATCTCTCAATACATTTAATGATAATCAAGGTACAGAAAATAACCCTATCATAAAGTTCATGGGCATCACTGTTCAGACTGCCATAATTTTGGCTCCTGAGTAGAAATCCTTCTTGTTTGTTCTGCTGGATTTTATATTTTTATGAATGTTTTTGGGAATAGTAAATTTTTGGTCCCTTCTCCTTAGACACCACCCAAATAAACACCTACTTGCAGAGGGACAGTCACATATATTTAAAAGCCAACTGCCACAGGTGATCTGCTGATGTTACTAGAACCATGGAATATAATGTATCAACTCCATAGTTGAGATTCAAACTGAGTTTTCATTAGGCCCTTGCTTTTGGTCTGTCCAGAATAAATGCCCTTTACACCCTTCCTTAATGGAGATTTGAAGTAGCCCGTGCTTTGTCTCAGACTGTTGTCATTGTACCTTCCAGATTATGTTACTTGGGCCTCTAACACAAACATTTCAATGGAATTTCTGAGTTTGTGCATTAAGTACATAGCAATAACCTAGTCATCCTAAACATTGCTAGTTGAAAAAATTTGCTCCTTTGGATTTAGTTACCAAAGTGTCATGCACAAATCAAAATCCTGTTGTTTAGAGCCTGATTTCTTGAAGTTTCTGTCCAAGTGCTCAGACCTGTTGACGTTGCCAAATTCCCTTAGACCTGATGGACTTAAAGGTGACTCGTGAACTGAGACACTTCCTTGGCTCTTCAGAATAACTTTGAAGTAAAATAAGCTTTGGCATAATTGATCAGACTTAATGGATTACGCTATAAAGCAGGTCAGATCTGCCATAACTTGCTAGTTAAAACAGACTGAGTAAAATAGAAATATTTCATGTGCTTTAGTTCTTGCAGAACTATGTTTCCAAAGGTCTACAGGGGTCTGAGAAAAACATAACTGGTTTGCTGCCAGCTTGCCTACCTGTCTACTTTGAAAACTTCTTGGTAATGGGGTTTTTGTTTGATTTTTTGGGGGGTTGTTTTGGTTTTAATTATCAAATTGAGGGGGAAGGGAGTAATCTTTGGGGTCTTTGTATTCCAAACTGGAATGAAACCCAGCTCTGAAATTCATAAATCCTCCTTTGAAACTGAATTTTCCTATGGCTTATTCAGAACCTTGAATAAACTCTCTTAAAATATGTAGCAGTCATCATTTAAGTCCTTTAGATTAACCATTGTAGGCTTATCAGGAAGATAAGCAGGCATGGCAGTGGTAGAAAAGTTTACTTCAGAAACAATACATTTTTGCAGATTCACACCAATCCTTTCTGACTTTTTTGGAGTACCTGTAGAGAACTGCCACCATTCCTGATGTCGTGTGTTCAAGAAAGGTGTTTCTTCCATGATCTTAGTTTAGAGAGAGGTGATGATATTCCTGCATTATCTGGATCCATGAACTTTAGGTTGCTTAACACTCAGTGTCTCACTCTCCACCTGTTCTCCTCCTCCTGGTATCTGTTGCAATCAGTGTTCTTTCATTTAGTGGGTGGTGAACAGGACATTCAAGCAGAAAAATTCAAAGGGATGTTTCCTATACCCAAGCTCTGCTGACTTGGCCTTCTGTCATGTAATGTTCAGATAGCTAGTGTAAGGGGATCAGACGTATACCATAATAGGCAGGATGGATGAAGCTTTGTAATAGGAGTTTATAATGTATTTATGTAACTTTCCATGCTGACTGCATCAGTATATTAAATTTGCACTGGGAAAGCTTTGGTTTGGTTTTGTTGTTTTTTGTTTTGTTTGGGGTTTTTTTCAAACTGTATTTGTCCCAGTTAATAATAACGGTGGTTGTCTGTCATGTAAATGGCTTTGCCACTTCAATTTCATGTCCTTTTACTTGATGCAATGGAATTTTGTTTGAGAATTTCTCTCACAGCTAAAGGAAGGAAAAGGGAGCAGGGAATTCTTATTTTCTTAATTTGAAAGTAGACTTCTATCCAGCCACAGTTTCAGATACAGCATCTTAGCAATTGATATCAGAAAAATAGCATTAAAATAGTGATTGTACAGGGCAATCTATTTAGATTGGCATAATGTAGATTTTAAAATGTAACATTTCCATTCATAATCATGGCCCTTTTGATATTAAAGTGCCTACTGGTTGGATTTTTTTGTTTGGTTTTTGTTTTGTTTTCTTTACACGAACTACATCTTATGAAAATGTTCTATACATTGTTTTCTAGAAATGGGAATCCCTTTGTCAGTAGATCTTGTGAGCAGTGACCCAAGCCTCATGGTAGCATCATTTAACAGTGGACACACTAGCATTTTTAACATGGAGACACGACAACGAATTCTTACCCTGGAGTCCAGTGTGGATAGTGGTAAGCATATAAAAAACCTCATCCCCCCAAAAAATTGCTTGTTTAAGATTGATGTCGTTGATATTCTTTTTGGTGTTTCCAAACAATTAGGCAGTGTCATAATAAATGATAACATGAATTATGTTACAAGCTGTGTTTTGAGATATAACAGTAAATTTTACTACAACAGACCTCATAGGTATTTCAGTAGCAGAAGAGTGCGTATACTTTTGAAAGAAGGTAGAAGAAACTATCTGAATTCCTCTTCAAGGAACAATAGCGCAAGGAAAAACACAGGTTTCTTTAACACTACTGAGTGATCTTTGCAGTTTCAAGATTCCCATTCTCTCTTTGGTCCAAAACTGCAAGATAGAGGTAATATCAGGAAAACCTCAAGTTGGATTAATTAAAAACTTGGGAGTGTGTGCAAGGATTTTTTTAAATTTTTCCTCAGAGTTATCCCTTTTCTAAGTTTTATATATGCTATTGTCTCTTTTACAGTTGGGCTTTAGTTCAGGTTTTTGCCATAGGAGAAAAGCAAAGCTCCAGTGGAGGAGTATTCACAAGGTCCCATATAATGCCTCGGATCATAGCACTGGCTGTTCTTATAGAACGATGTAAACTGAAGTCTTTACTACCTTAGTAGCAAGTGATTCTATAATAGTATTCTGTTTTATTTTAGTAAGAATTTTGATTAGATTATGTGAGTGTCCTTTGGCAGCTGTTTAACTAAATACAGTCAACTCCCACATGAAAGGTGATAACTGTATTTTGATGTTCTGTGGAGTGGCTATTTGTGGTTTTATGGTAATCTGTGCCTCTTAAGACCACTCTTGCACTAGTCTGTGCATCACAGCAATGCCTAGATTTCTAATCAAAAAACCTCCTATGCTATTCTATTTTTGTGTGTGTATATAAATATATATATTTAATATTTCATGATTCTTGAAGGCTAGAAACATGGATCTCCTGTGAATAACCTAGCATCCTTTTCTTCAGTAAGAATTTTAATCCATGTGTATCAAATAATAGTAGGTGGATTTTGTTGGGTGAGGGCATGGGCATGGGATCTTGTTTGCCTGGAAACATACTACCTACAGTGTTAATTTTCCTCTACTGCCTGTATGTTATGAAGAAAGTTTGGCTTGACAAGAGGAAAATATGGAGGTGGGGAAGTGCAATAAAGGTATTTTCACTCCGTTTTAGCTTGACATTCTTGCTTGTGCCAATGTGAAATCAGCCAAAAGTTGGACCTTAACTTGTTTTTTATTTACACTCATACATGTGGTTCATGAATGTCTGTGTAATTTGGAAAGTATTTTATAGTAAACTATATTACATAAAATGCTAGCTGGGAGTTTTCATTAAATAAAGGTAAAGATTATATTGCAAATAAGTTTGATTACATGTTTATTTCTTAGTAGCAATCTTTCAAAGGACTTAGCAATTTGCATGTGTTAATATATGTGGGTTTTTTCCTAGCAGTCAGTTCCTCCTGTCAGATAAATAGAGTCATCAGCCATCCAACTCTTCCAATTAGTATCACTGCTCATGAAGACAGACACATCAAATTCTATGACAACAATACAGGTATGCTTCTTTGCAGCAGGTCCTAGTCATAGCAGTTGTGTAACATTAATCATAATGAAATTCTGTTTTATATAATTCACATAAATGCTGAAAGATGTCAAGAATTGGTTGGATATCCTCTAGACCAGAAATCTCTCATTACTAGTAGAAACCAAAGATTGCCAGTCCACTTAAAACTTTCTTGGCACAGTGATAAAGAACCCGCATCAGTCTCTGTCCATTCTTCTAAAATGCCTTGTGGATGAGAGTTACCAATATTTGACATAGAAGGAAGATTTTTCAAAATCTTCATGTGATTATGTTCATGTTTCCTCTGTTGTGTGGACTGCGTTATTTTGATCTGACGGCAGGAATCTCTGGCACTTCTGTAGTGCTTCCAAGACCTCTGCTTAATGGATTGGAGGTAGAAGTTCCCTTGTAGGCACTGTGCTCAATGTGATCCACTGTATTTCTCCAAATCTCTCACTTCTGCAGAAACAGGTGGACAGCTTATAATACTTTTTCTGATTTGTAGTGAGAGGCACTGAGATGTGTAATTATAAATCTCTTGGGCTTAAAAGGAATTTTTATAGTAATGGTAGTATTAATCCAATATTCTGACTACAAATCTTGATAATCTTCAGCTTGTGGCTTCACTGCTTCCAGGTCACACACTATTGAAAGTTAAATTGAGATCTTTCAATGTTCTTGTTGATTTTTAAGTTGGCTACTTCCCAGATGTATGTTAAATAAGGAGAGTGCCCAATGGAAGCTGAGGAAAAAGCTGAAAATAGTTAATGTCTTTGATGATGTTGTTCTGTAATAAACAATAGAGGAAACGACCACTCTTTTTTTTTTTTTTTCTGTTTTATTATCTTCTGCAGTAAAAACACCCACATTTGACTGACATTTTCTTTTATTTAATATTAAATCATACTGTAATTAAATTATAATAAGCTCTAATAGAACATTAATTCTCTCTGGGTTGACTAAAATTATCTTACAGTCTTACGTAGTTTGTATTCATTGCCTATATTAATATACTCAGACTCTGCCTTCCTTCCTAGTTAAGTTCTTAACCCCTGAACTTGCTTAATTCACTGTAAAGGGCAAATTTTTAAAATGTGCAGTGATTGCCAGCTTATGGTGGTTTTGCAGACATAAAACAAAGATCTAACAAAGTTGGTAATATTGGTACTATGAAACTCTCTGCTCTCCTGAAACTGTAAATATTAAAAGAATGACTTCTTGCATAACCTCAATGATTCAAACACGGCACAAGATCTTACACTGATAATATGATCTGTGGTAGTTTTAAGCAGTGAATACAAATAACGAAGTGAATTGCAGAAAATAACCTCATAAATTCTTTTCTTTCAAAGGAAAACTGATCCACTCGATGGTAGCTCACTTAGATGCAGTGACAAGTTTAGCTGTTGATCCTAATGGCTTGTATTTGATGTCTGGCAGTAAGTACCTTCAGGTTTAATTTTCTTTTTTTCTCGTAATGGTGGCAGACGTGAGAATTATAATGCAAACTGTTTCCCCTTTCTTTAGGTCATGACTGTTCAATTCGCTTGTGGAATCTTGAAAGCAAGACCTGCATTCAAGAATTTACTGCTCATCGCAAAAAGTTTGATGAGTCCATTCACGATGTGGCATTTCACCCTTCCAAATGTTATATTGCCAGTGCAGGAGCAGACGCCCTGGCTAAAGTGTTTGTATGACAGAGTGTTTCCCTTTCAGCTCTAGCTTTGTATATATTTAACCAGCTGCACAAAAGAGAAGAGGGGGGCATGTGTCTTCTTTATGCTGCCCTATAATTCAGAGAATGTTTGTAAGTGTTTAGTTTTGCAGGGTGCTGTTTTCTAAATCGACGTTTGTTCTGGTTTCTGTGAGCTCAGCTGGTGCTGAGAGCTTGGAATCTCTCAGTTTCAAATAGTTAAAAAACAAAAGAAATGCTTTTATTTCAGAGGGTGTGAATTTTCGTCCAGGCAGGCCTTGGGTGAAACTAGGTCTATGTAGTCTCTATTAATAAAATGGAATACTGGAAACAAGGGGTTTAATTGCATCAGGGAGTAGGAAAAGAGGGAACCTTCTTTAGGATGCTTCTCACTGAGGAATCTTAATGTACTTAAAATTGAATCACCTGGAAAAAAGTGTCAGTTCATGCTCATTATGGTGTCATGTGAGAGGTACTTTGTCATCTCTTTGGTAATAAAGTAGATCTTGGTCAGAGATCAATAGTGGATAGTTAATCTCAGCCACCTGGCTGCTAGCCTAAGGTAAACACAACGAAAAGAAAGCATATTACTAACATAAATAAAAGTGCAGTAAAGTTTTTGTTACATCATCAGTGTAATACAGTAAATATTTAGTTTGCAAAAATGAATAAATATATAATTTTTTTAAGACTGTATTAGTGTGTGGCTAGAAGCTGAGCCTTTAGTCTAGTCCCAATTAACAACAGACTGAAGCAGTCTATATATACTGTAGTAGCAGATTTAACTTATTCAAATTTATAACGCCTTTTATTCTTGGAGATCTAGCACAAGAAATTATCACAAAGTTTTCCAAAGAAGCTGTCCTACAATTTAATTATCAAACATTCATCTCCTCTTTCTGTTCCTGCTAAGAAGGGTATCATTCTGGGCATTAAGGATAATAGTGAAATACTTATTTACAAGATTAATCCTATACATGATGCTTTGTACGAGTCCTACTAGTGCAATAGGTGGTAACTATACAAAGTTCCATCAGTTTGAGAGATTCTGCTACTTCTAGAGGTATTTCCCAGCTTCACCATTTGTGGGACCTTTTAACTCGTCCGCTTTGCTGGGCGTATTGTGCCATTGATCAGATTACCTGAAGAATGAGCGCTGCTTGTACTCGTGTACTCAACGGATGTGCTTTGTTTATGTATTCAGAGCTTCTCTGATTTGAATGACAAATAACTTTTAATCTGATCGTTTAGTCTTTTTATCCCTTCTTAAAGGAAGGTGAGTGGATTCTTTTCTATTACGTGTCATCATCAAAGTTATTATTGCTCATAAGCCTGAAGTCAATGTTTTCCTCTAATGGGAATGGAAAGCAGAATTTTTGCTGGAGATGATTTCTGGTGCTGATGTGAATAGGAAAGAACCCAGTGCAACTATTCCACATACCAGCCTGAGGTTAAGACTGGAAACCAATAGATAAATCTTTGCTGTTAAACTGACACTTTTTAAAAAGGACTCGTTGAAAGGTATCAACATAGGGTTGACTGTGTTGTTTTAGAGTGATGGTTGGGGATGGGACCACATTTGAAGCTGGCATCAGAGTTTAAATCAGCTATATTATTTAGAATAAAAGGTTGTCCTGTGCTGTTTGAGCCTGCAACATGTTATATTTACTGCTAAAATATCCTGGAATACTTTTTATTGCTCAGAATATTCAGATATGTCACTTCATGATATTGATATGCAATATATTTCCATAGATAAGATTAAAACTTTTACCGTAAAACAGATGACTACAATAGTAAATCAGATTATTTAGTTTTTATAAAGTGCTTTGGTTATGATGGAAAGGGGGAAACTTGGCTGCAAAACTGAGCATTCAACTTTGTGAGAGTTCTGTGTACTTGACTCATATTCTTTAGTGTCATTATTTTATTTCTTTTTGAAGAGGAAATTGCAAAGATTTATTTGAAAAATTCTAAAAGTTATGTATATTATATATGTGTATATATATTGTAAACATGTATTAAATGTGTCTAGTAAGGGAAGACTCCATGGGTGCATTTTAATGTTTTGGTATTAAGAGTTCTCTTGAGTTTGTGTATACAAGGGGTAATGGTGTGAGTATGAAATGAATGTTGTGCTTTTGCTTACACAATACAATATGTAGTTACAGTTGTTTAAATTGCTGTACATAAATCTAATAGGCTGGCATGCTTGTTTTTTTAAAGACTGTCATTCTGATTACAATTGGAATGTAAGAAGTGGCTGTTCAAATGTGAATTGAAAGATGTTTCCTTCTCACTATTGAGCTCCTGCTCAAACTGAAAAGTGGTATTTTTAAAAGCTGGCAATAGCTAGAGGATGAGGTGCCTTTTCAAAAAAAAAACAAAACGAACAAACAAAAAAAACCAACAAAACAAATGTAGCCTTACAAAGAGGTTGTGGAGTATATATATTTTTGTGCTGGTCTTCATAATTGATGTCAATGTCTTTTTACTGTACTTGCTCACATACTTGTAGGACTGCAGGGTATTGTGCATGAGCCTGTCAGATCTTCTGAACATCATCATAGGAGTTAGAGATGAAAAAATATTTAGGTTATCTAGTCCATCTGCTTGCTAAAGCAGGGTTGTAGACTTGTGCATTTTAATATTGTCTTGGCCAGTGAGGTTTTCTATATGTTCTAAACAGTTAGGCTTCCTTGCAAAGATTATTTCAATTATTATGTTTCACTGGCAGGAGGATTTACATGATGTTTAGCAGTTCTTCTTATGTAACCTCTTGCCAGTATTCTAAGCCATGTTTTGTGCCATTTCTACATATTCCTCATTGTCTTTGTAATTCGGAACCTGCATGCACGTACTGGTTTTAGCTGTGTATTTCCATTTCTTTCCAATTTCTTCAAGCTATTTTTTTAGTCTGCTCTGTTTACACAACATTTTCTTGTTTTCAGGTTTTCAGCTCAGTTCTCCATGTTTTGATGCCCACAACACCATTCCACATGCATGATTTGTTGGTCTTAGTTTGAAGGTCACTTGTTAAGTGTGGTTTTTGTTTGGTTGGGTTTTTTCCTCTGTAACATGATGCTTTTGTGTAGGAAGACCAAACTTTTGGTCTCCTTTCTGGTGTCTCACAAACCCAAATTATATTGGTTTATTTCTGATAACTGCTTTAAATAACTTCACTGTTGCTTCTCAAGTTTCTATTTCACTTTCAGTGTTGTGTTATGATTCTTTTGCAGCTAAATAGTTAATTCCTGTTTCATTATTATCCTGGGGTTTATAAGCTTTGGACTTCTGATCTCTGAGGGCACTAAATTGTTGGGTTTTGTTTTTCCCTTTTATATGTTCTTTCTGGTTCACTGTAATTGGTAACTTTCCTGAATGTGACACATACATCTATTGAAGATGTAAACAAAACTGGACCTAAGGCTTATTCTTGAAAAAAAAAAAAAAGGAATTTTTGTGCAACATAAGTATATGGCATTTTAACATTACTATTTTTCCCCAGATCTAATTTACATGGTACACTTTTTTTAAATGGTTAACTCAGATAATTTTTTGTGTATTTTAGCCTGTGCTACTGATTTTGGTTTTACTGACTAATTTGATAGGAAAATTTTCATTCGTTCAGTATGTTGAAAATAGGTTTAAATACTCTAATTTTTATTTTTAATTTACTGAACTGTGCTGTTTGCTTTCACATATTTGATTCAGTTACCAAAATGCTTGCACAAAATGGTTTGGAGTAGCCTGGAAGAAACTCTAGATACAGTTATATTGTGTAAAACACTTTCTTCACTCAAAAAAATCATAGTGTCTGTATTTATTTTTGTACCTCTAAAAGAACACTTTTGACATATGGTGTACAAGATTTTATTACTTGTAAGAAAATCACCCTATGAATATTTTGGGATCTCATTCATCTTATTTTGATAAAATCTATTCTTTAGCAAGAGGCTTGTAGAACAGTATGCCATGTACTGTAGGTTATTTTTTAGGCAGTATGTTTTCAAATGTTACGTTAAAGCAGTCCCATAGGTAATGTGTTTGAGTAAGTGTGTGGTGCTCACCGTACAGCTTTGTGATTAGGTCATACAACACCATTTTGCAGTTGTGAATTTAAAGTAACCAGAAACTTGTCATGTTGAATACATGTGCAAGAGACAAAAGATTTAGTTTCACCACCTTTTTCAGTACACCTGTTTGATCACAGATGTGTCCACTTTCCCCACCTCCTTCCTCACACTTTAACAATGTAATTTTGGGGAGCAGGAATTTCCATAAACTGATGTGTCATTTGAGCAGTGTTTGATTGGCAGAAGTATTAGTCCATCCCAAAGGAAACAACAAAAAAGAAAAAAGAAAAAGCAGGCATAACTGTTAATCTTTTTTTAGGGTTTTGTTAACGCAGTTCTGGATGTGTACTTGGAAGCGTTTGCAGGCTGTGGTTTGACAGTGTCCTTGCAGACTGTCCTAGGGAGCCTAATTGACACCTGTGTGAAATATCTAGTAAAGTAAACCTAGTAAAACCTAGTAACATGGGTTGAGTTACAGAAGACAAGAAAATGCAACCATTGTGGTTGGCCCTGTGCCTGTACCATAGACTACAGCAGTGTTTTCCTTGGAGTCCTCTGTGCTGAAGCATCAGGTTTGCAATCTAATACAAGTTATTTCTGCAGCCTGGGAGTATCTACAAGTGAGATTGTTTGTATTTTTAGTCTGAAGGTTTGTAGGCAGCAATTATTTTGATTGTGTGCTAAACAGTGAGGAAAGCAGGGAGACCTTTTGCAAAACTCTGTAGAAGCTAGACAGTAGGGTAAATGGCCAGAACTGACATGCCCTCCATGTGACTGCTGTCATCACAGGAGAATTCAGCTGGGGAGCTGTACAGAGATTAGCCTGATGGTATTGCAAAGGAAAACATTAAAAGGTTTGAGTAATAAGTCTAGCAAGGCTTTCCCATAATGATTCTTCTGGTTTATTTGTTCATCCATTAGTTGCAGGTTGTATGAAGGAGAAAATCTAGTATATATCCAGATTCCAAACTATGTACTCTTGTGTCTTAAGTCAAAGGTGGAGATTGTTCAGATTTCAAAACTGCGTCGCTTAAGATGAGGAGATGGCAAGAGATTTGCAGTAGCTTATTACTTAAATTCTAAGAACAGAGCTTACTCTTCTGCTGACAATAGTCTTCATGTTATGTTCCTCAGACACTGTAGTGGGACAACTTCTTTTGCTCCCTGGTAAACATGCATTTAAAAACAAAAGTGCAGGACCAAGTCTTCATCTCATGATGTCCATTAGTATTGAACCAAAGCCACAGAATTTGGGAAGCAGAGTAGAGTTATAGGCTTGTTTCTCATTTTTCTTTTCTCTTTTTTTTTCCAGTCATACTCTACATGTTTAATATGTATCGCATACAGTGTCATCTGTATGACACGTTTCACATTGAATAGCCCATTCTGTAAAAAATATTCCTTCAGTACTTTCTCATACAAATAAGATGTGAATGGGACCGGTGGTTCCGGGTAATTTGTGACTCACTTAGCATTTATGTTTTTCAGTTTTCTAATGGATGAGGTGGTAAGATTAATGAAAATGACCATGAAAACATGATGTTGCTTATAATAGAGCATTTAAAAACATTCTGAAATTTGAGGCTGTTGAGTGGAAATTGTTTTGGGCAATACTGTTAAGAATGAAGAAATCAGCATATGGTAGTAAACTGCTTACGTATGGTAAATCGGTTTGTGTAAGATGCCTCAATCTTTGACATGGTTATTTGAGCTTTCTTGGGCATTTCCCATTGGTGAGCATCATAGAGATGCTCAGTGTAGCTGTTAGTATTGAGTGACAGAGGAAGCAAAAATTTCCCTGAAAAAAACTAAGCGGATGTTTCAGGAAGTTCCTTTTTTTGATAAGGACATGAAGGTGTTGAGAATATGTTAATCTAAATCTGATAATGTATTTAGTTCAAGAGGGTTATCATAGGTGAACAGTCCTGATTCTTTCATTACTGGTGTTTTTAAGCTCAGAGATGAACACCATTACTGAAACAAATGGCCTGTAAACTGCCAGTCAAAACCTCTGCAGTGTTTCTACTGAGCAGCAGAGAAACTGATGAAAAATGCAGTGGTGGGTGTTTTCCAAGAAATCATCCACATTGTAAAAGATAATATTCCATAAAACAGAGCAAATGAACAAACACCAGGGGTGTGGGGGACAACAACTCGGAGGACCTTTGTGTAAATAGTCCTTGCTCAGGCTAGTTCAGTGGTGGGACTAATCCGAGGATGGTGGGAAATAAGACTTCTAAACTGATGTGTCTGCCAGTGCTAATGAACAGACCTGTTGTGCAGGTTGTCTGTCCTTTTGATACCTGTTTTTTATCCTCCCACTTAAATCCTCCTTCAGGCTATACTTTCTGAGCATCTCAAAATCTCATTTGCAGTGGAGTCTCGTTGCAGGGTAAATTTCATAAAGGGCTTTTGATTTTCTCTTCAGAGTGTTTTGAAGGGTGGTGGAGTTTGAGCTTCAGTCCTACCCCTCACACCACCAGAAGGCTGATTCATTACTACTTTATTCCCAGTTCATTTAATTATACTGAGCTAGCTCTTACCCCACCTGCTGACTTAATTTTGCCACTCTTTTGTGAAAACTTACGAAGTGCTGTATCATTTAAGATGTTTTGGGGAATCTGAATTACAGAAGGTGTAAATCGAGTTGAATAGTACAATTTGTGAGTCTCAACTGGTTCATTGTCAGGAGAGATTTGTTGCTAGATGACGAAGTCCAAACTATGGTTGAGCTAAAAAGCCATTTAATAGTAAATATATGCTTTTTAGTCCAACTTTCTTCCTGCTTGTCTGGGTTGTGCTATTGTGTGTTTCACCCCGTTCATGCTGTCAAGCCATGCTGTGATCCTGGGAGATCACACCCATGTTTAAACCGTGCCTGCATATGTGCTTTTAAACTGCTCAAACCCTTGTGTTGACAAGGTCCTCAAGCCTGGTCTACTTGCATTCCCTCAGTTTAAATTGCAGACTCACAAAATTACTTCCTTGTTATTTCAAGAAATCCTTGGTCCTCACACCAGAGTATTAGACTGGGACACTGAGAAAAGTTTTATGCAGCTGGATTTGTATTGTTCTGAAAGGGACGGGATAACTTATTGCCAAGCCAAATATTTTCATTATTTTTGGATTGCTTACTAAAAGCAGCCAAAAGCATTGTATAAGGGATAAACAGTGGACTTCAAGTTAATATTTTTCCATTAAAAATTTATTTTTTTATTCTTCCTGTCATCAAGATATAGTGCTTTTTGAATGTAGCTTGTTTTCAGATGTATGGCTCCGAGAATTTTTTCCTTGCAGTCAGACATTTACAAACATGGATAGGTTTTGCAAACTGTTTCATACATGTTAACACTTCTTCTGGAAATGGAAGCTGAGCATGTTAGCTAATAACTTTTTGTACCTTTATAACCCAAGCAGACTGAAAAGCAGTGTTGTGCTATGTTTTCCTCGAATCATACATCTGAAAAAACCTGTAGAAGAAAATCCGTGATGAGACTATTGTTGCTGTAAGATTTTTCTGGTGACATTTGTCAGCATATTAACTGCCTGCATTGTATTTTGTATAAATACCTTCAATTGGTTTCTTTAAAAAGAAACTGTCAGGTTAAAAAAGACAAATTTCTTTGACTTAGGGACCGTAGTTTCAATTTTTTTGTTGTTACTTATATTGCTACACTTCTGTTGTTGTTCATCTCTACAAGAATAACTATTGAACTTAGAGTTACATGACAGTTCTCTTCTGGAGAAGATACCACAGGTGATAACCACTTAAATGTTAGTCATTATAGTTGCTCCTCTTCTGTTTTGGGTCACTTCCATGACAGATAGTTGATATGAAAAGGCTACTGTGACTGATAGATGAATAACTAAAGGACATTAAGACTCCCCTTCAGAATTCTGCTGAGGTTATGATTTTGCATACCAGTTTTGAATGACTACTTTGAAAGAACGAACGTTGGGCTTCAAGTGTCTTGAAAAGTGGTGGATCCAAATGAGAAATGCCTACTTGTTGTCAGTTTTTGTGTATAAGTCAGTACAAGGCTGTGTCAGAATTTCAGTACCACCAAATTACCTTGTTTAAATGCTACTGTTCTACAAAAGTGGGTATTATTTTAAATGAGAAATTCTGTTTTCTAATTTATGAAGGAATTGGTTTTCTTGGGAGTAGGCATCCACAAACTCCATGTATTTCATGATTTCAGAAAAGCTTCTTAATTATGGGACATGAGGAAAGTGGAAAAAAAGTGATTTGTTCTCCAAAGATTTGATAAGCATTTATTATAAAAAGTATGAAATTTTGCTTTAAATGAAAATGCTTCTTCAAACACTTAATAGTAAACTTATTAATAAAATTCAGTAGTTTAAAATCCTGGATAAATATCTAAAATATCAAAGATAGAAAATTCAGAGGTAGATTATTTTGAAATACGCCAGTATATTTTTGAGCTTCTCAATTGTTGTCCTGAATTTTCTCTTTTTCACTGCAGTTCATATTTTGTGAAACTTCTTGAAGAGCTTATATTTAAAGCTACATTCACTTGCCTGAATAAGTCAAGTAAATATTTTGTTATTAAAATTGTATAAATCTGCTTATGTTAGTGTGCCGTTTAAAATGAGACCTCATTGAGGTAACCACCCAGATACACATATGACAGTAGTGAAGTGCGGTAGCTGTGTACTGTACCCGCATTCTGTGCTGAGCAAAATCACATGGACTTCCAGAAATAAGCAATGTTTTCTAAGAGCAGCTTTATTTAATGTTACAGCAGCAAGTAAGTGTCATTTGTACCATATAATTATGTAAATTGGGTGCTAATAAATACTATTTTTCAACATTTTGTTTTGTATTCGTAGTTCTGCATTTTATCACAAGATGCGTGTGGTCTCAAAGTGTGTGCTGGGTGGTGACTGGGGAGGTGGACTCAGACTAGGACAAGTAGACATGAGTTTGGAGTGGCATGAAGTAACTTCATGTGAACTCCCTTTCGAACTCTGCAACATGTTACCGCACAGTAGTGCCTCAGTTTTTCTATTCTCCATATGTCTTGGTTTTGTACAGCTTTGCCATCTTGGCACTGCTGGCACCCATGTCTTTCTGTGCACTTAGGCACAGTCCTCCAGTATCTTGGTGGGGGGAACAGACATGCAGAGTGGGCATGGTGCCTTTGTGCAGGAGCTGTTCTGTCAGCAGCGCATTGATCACAGCGAGACACGGTGCACTTCCCGGGGAGAACATCCATTTAACATAAAAATAAGCGTGTGGTTTTACCCTTGGGGAGTGGATGAGGGAGAGCAAACCACACATCACAGATGGCAGTTGCGTTTCTGCAGGAAGATGCTCAGAACAGCACTATTGAGGGGGTGGTTTGGGAACCTACACAGAGCTGAGCAGAACAACTTGTTAATGAGTTCATCCTTTTTTTTTCTAAGCTTGTAGGTGGGATAAGCAAAGTTCTCGTCTCCTCTTCACGATAGGTAAAATAAGCCTTGTGATTTAGTCCTACTCATCTTCCCTCCTCATAGGAAAGGAGAAATTGCAATTACGTTCACCCCAGTGTTCTGCCTCCGGAGAAGGTCAGTAGGGGATTCCTGACGTAGGGAGAAAGAGGTTTTCATGAATAATATAAGAGTAACGCTCCCACATGGGAGGCCTTCCCAACATCCTTATGGGTTTGATTGTGAACAAGACATGTCCCCATAATTATTTATGTGTAAGAAAAGTGAGCGCATTCTCTTGGGCCATATGTTGAAACTTCTAACAACCATTTCTCCTTGTGCTTAAAAAGAAGTCATTTCTATGAGTGAGTGTTGGAGTTCTTGAACTGCATTATCACAGGTTTTATTAGAAATCAGAGAAGGGGTTCAACTGGTGTTAAGAAAAATAGCACTTGTGTCTCTTGCCATTCAGTGTGACTGACAGCTGTGAGTCATGTAGCTGATGCAGTGATAAAACCTGTGGTAACCCTCAGTTTAAGTTTTTAAGAAGAAGTAGATAATGTGGATAATTTTCTGTGGAGTTTACAGGTAGGATGCTAAATCCACTAAGGATGTTTAGGTTGGATTGGTCCCGTCTGGATGCTTAACGCCAGAGCTTTTCCTGGTTACTGAAACAGTTCCCCTCGTGTGCTGGAGAGCTGTGGGGGGAGAAACGTGAGGAGGAAGGGGAAGCTTGTCAGACCACCTGCCAGAGAAGCAAAACTCAGCAGCTGCCATGGGGAAACCCTCCTCTTTCTGAACCAGCAAGTCAGCTGCAGCAGCTGAGGAGCAGGAGGGCACACACAACAGGTAATGCCTTCTGTGCAGGTGCCATAGTGACAGTAGAGGTGCAGAGTGTCCCACCTCTGGTCCAGTAAGGTAAGATACTGCTGGGAGACAGGGCTTTTGAGTTGCTGCTCTCTGAAGAGGTGGTTGAACTTTGTCTTGAATTCAGCTGGTCACCCAGAATGTAGGCAGGCAATGCTGGAGTTAGAATCAAGAGGTGCTGTCATTGAGCTCCCCCAAGGCTTCCAGAGCTTGAACATCAGCATTTATTTCCTTGTGGGTGTTCGCACTGTGATTACTGAGCAGTAATAAGCCACCAGCCTACCTCTTGAGTGCAAAAATGCTTATTTCCTAGGGAGAGGGTGATCAGACCAGCCCCTTTAGGCTCAGTATCTAGTGACTACTTAAGACCACTCCCAACCACGGCCTCCAAGTCCAGCCTGCTGGTGCGTTTCTCTTTTGGATGCCTCCAGCCACATGGCAGGTTCCACTGCACTGATCAGACATCTGAAACTAAATGGCCCAGCATCAAGCACCTGGACATCTAGAGTCTTTTTGATTCAGCCCTCATCCAGAAAGTAGGTAGAGAGAGTGTTTTGATTTTTTTCAGCTTCCAAAAGAAGTTTGTTTCCAAATAAGACATGACCTTGCAGGCTTGGGAAAATATGTATGATTTTGATGCCTTTCAGCCATTAGACTGCATCAATGACTGGTTCCTCTGATAGGTAACTTGGTGGTTCTTCTGCGAACTCACTCATGGGCTTTTTTCCACCTGAGCATGTAAATCAATGACATTGAAACACCTGGAACTACCAACTTTGCTAAGTCTTCCATAATCTTGTAAGAACCTCAGCTGCATTTCAGATACTAAAATGGCATGGGCCATATTTGTTATTTATTTTTTAACCACATATAGACACCATATACTGCATATGTCTTTGGGACAATTTTATTGCAAAAGATACAGCAACTTGTATTGATAAGCTCAAAATAGCTTGAATGTGTTACAGAAGGAGACCTGCTGCTTTCTTCAAATATACCCCCTCAAACAGTTATGAAGATTTATATGTAAGTTACCCTTTTTTTTTTATTCTTACAAGTTTTGAGGCTTACACTTAAGTTTACAGTGTTTATGAACAGGACATCAAAGTTTAGATGAGAGTCAGGTTAAACTTTAAACCACTTTCACACTTTGAGATCCAACAATTTCAAGGTCATCCTGAGAAGTTAATAAAAATACACATTGGCAAGCAAAGGCCATAGTTGTTCTGTAAACTTAAGATAAACCAATTAAACAGCAGCAAACCCTGAAGTGCCCTTTATAAGTGCTTGACACCGAAGACAGCTGTGCAACTTCCCCGTGAAACAGCATTTGAAAGCTCACTGTCATTGCTTCAGTTTAAGCTTTTGGAAGAAATTAAAATGCATATTGTAAAGAGCATGTGTGTCTCTAACTGTTCCTAATGTCTGGGCCATCTGTGCTGTGCTTTTCAGCAGAGCACAAGTGAAACGTTGGGGAGGCTCTGCAGAGTACCAGTCTTCCATGCTGCAAGGTATGGCCAGTATAAAGAAATTCTATATGGTTGTAAGCTATTCCATTAAAAATTAAACCACAATATTAAGAGTAGCTAAAAGTTAAGACTTAGGCTTTTTTTCTCAGCTAGCCTCATATTAAATGCCAAGCAAATTAGTTTTCAGATGATAAATCTGGTGCCTGAACTGAAGTCCCCAGTAGATTCAGTTTATGTGTTTGAGTTTTGTCTAGCCCATGTGATATCCCTTGTTGACAGAGAAAGATGTGTTCAGTGGAATGGTAGTAAGGGAGGTGGGCCAGGAGATGGGGGGTATCAGGAGTTGCTCTGCTTCTACCTAGCTCTCTATCCTAAATCTTTACTTTTTTTTCAAGCCAAGAGGCTATTGCTGTGGAATTGTAGCAGCACAGATTAGTATTCAAAACTCTGCATATAAGCACATTTTATGTCTTGTCTTTTTTCCCCTCTTTTTGGAAGCTGGCAATGCCCTGTGTCTTCTGTCTGGGTAGCATTATTGTATTGATGATGTTCAACTGGAGCTGGCAATGAATGTTTCTTCTGAGATGAAGATCTGAACCTTCCCTGTGTAAAACTGCTGTTTTATCCAGGATTGGTTTTGATAATCTCTTGAGAGGACCCCAGCCTGGCTTATGTTACCACACAAGGGAGATCATGAAGAATCTACTGTTCTCATTACTTTATATTATGCTTTCTTAATTGGTAATTCTTGAGCTGCTTCAGTCATATTTCCAAACATAATAATTTAGAAGATTTTACTACTTCTGTTGACAGAGTCTTCCTTACGGCAATTTACTTCAATTAACATTTTTATGAGAGTACTGAACATCCTAGGTCACAATTATTAGAACTACAAGTGCTATTAAAAGCCTGGTTTGAGAGCAGGATGTGAAATTTGAGATTTAATTTCTTCCTATTTCCTATTACTTCCACACGCCTGATGTGGTGTGGCTTTGATTGCCGTAAGGTGTGTGAACGTGCACGTTTATTGGCTCTGAAACCATTTCCTTTGATAACTTTGCCTAATGAACACGTTTTCTTAAATGATACTGGATGGAAACATAACCAGCAATTGCTGCTTCCTAAAGTGCAGTTCTTTGGACTCTCTTAAATGTGGCACTCCCCCCTGCTCATGAGTGATACAACTAGTTCTCCACTTGAGAAACAACTGTGTGTTTGGAATAATCCAGGGCTTTAGTAGGTTCATTTTGAAATCGCTCCATAAAACAGAAGTCAATCCCAGATTTGGGAGAGGGTGTCAGTAAATGCTCAAAATGCTGCTTTTCCCAGCATATAATACAGAACTTCAGCTAATTCCCTCTTAAATCCTGTTAATGGCTCTTCAATAGCTTTCCTCACACTAGAGGCTGCTGTAAACTGTTGTGAGCTGTGGCTTAATGAAATAGCAGCAGGTCTCTAACGCTTTTCTGATTGTGAGCAATTAAAACCCACAATTTTTCTCAAAGTCTCTCCTCTGTACTGGCAGCTGTCCTGTGGTGCTTCAGGCCTTGAGCTGCACAAGAGTGGAGCAAGACAGCTGAGGGGACCAGCCATTTCTCAAATTCAAATATTAATGCAGTGCTGTAGGAGACTAGTTTCGAGCTCCTGCATGTTGACTGCTTTGTGGATTTGGGGCTTTACTGGGGTTGACAAATGGTTGTAGGGTCCCACAGATTGACTCTTTCCTCTCACTTGCTTTCCAGTCTCTGGGTTTGGATAAATCTCAGTGCTAGAGTTTACACTAGATGAAGCTTAAGTTGCTGGTAATACAGCTGTAGGGAGAGAGTGCCTGCTTTTAAAAGGGTACTCAGATTTGAACTGTGTGTCCCCCGCCCAGTAAAAGAGTCTGGTATTTCATCCCTGACCTCGGTTTTGTCTGGTGAGTAGTGCCACACGAAGATGTTTCTGCCACAGCAGCTGAGCAGCATGGCTACTCCATGAGGGGAACCTGGTCACTTGGGGAAGCAGGTGATATATTTTAAGGAGCTTTTGTGTGCTCAAAGTTGGGAATCGGACAGGCTGGGGCTCTATACTGGAAGCAGCTTTTCAAACAGCTCCAGTTACTTCCTCCCTGTTTGCTGCCTCTTTTGCTACCCATTCAAATCAGAGTTTCTGAAGCCTGTGAGGAAAAATAATAATAATAATCATCAACAGTCTACACAGAGCATTATCATGCATAGGGACAGAGCTGCGATCAACCTTGCTGACTGGAAAGTGACAGAGAAAAACACCTCCAGGGTTTCTTGAACTGAGGGCTAGTATTGCTTCTGTGCCACGTGTCGTGCCTTCAGCATGGCGCCCAAGGGTCCTGCCTTGCTGAAGTCTATCAGTTCCGGGGCTGTGAATTAAATTCTGTGCAAATGTTTTGGATGAGCTGATTAACAAAGCGGTAGAGGTTGTCAAATTCATCCACGAAGAAGGAATGCTCCTTATCAGGGTCAGTTGCGATGTCTTCCAATTCATCTTGCGCTGCCCAAGCAACTCCGACAGAATAAGCTATAACTCCTGGAAAGAAACCCAGAGTTTAGAATGAGCATAAAAGTTTTTAATGCATTAAATTTGATTTAACACCAGTATTGCAAATACAGTTGCCAGGCCACAAAAATGCGTGCAGTGAATTGCAGAGCTCTCTCTCTGTATAAAAACAATGTTTTCAAATTGCAGAAAAGATGTAGTTTGTGCTTTGCCAACAGCAAAAAAGGTATAAAAAACAGGAGAGCTCCTGCTCTGGGTCTGGACAACAGATTCTTGTTTCAATGCAAATGTCTTATAGTTGCATTGGAAGACATATGACTATCCTGACTGGAAAGCCAAAGGAGGCTTCATGTGTTACTAAGACAAATCTAGGTACAAATCCCCTGAGATCTTCTAGACATAGCTGCATTTTCTAGTTTTATATGATCTTAATTTCTTTTTATTATATTTTTTTTTTTAAGTTACTCATTCAGATATTAAACAGATGCTGGTCTTGTTAAAGCTCAGTGAGACCCCAGGGTGGGGTACTACTCCTCTTTCATAAAGTCTTATCCAGTTCATCCAGTGACTTCAAGTTGTAGCAAACTGCATTTCTCTGACCCAGATGAGTGCTGAGGCATGTAGGGAGAGCAGGTAATGATAGAAGAGCTTACCGTTTTGGTGAGCTGCCATGGCTGGCATTCTGACATCATCATAGGACCTGCCATCTGTAATAAGAATCATGATCTTTCTTTTGTTGGGTTTGGATTTGCTGAAGAGCTTCTCTGAGGCGTAGCTGATGGCTGCTCCTGTGCTGGTCCCACCACTCCAATAACTGATCCTTTTGATAGCACTCAGCACGTCCTGCTTCGTGCTGTATTTGTCAAAGCTGAACTCAAGCCTTTGCTCATAAGTGTATTGAACAGCTCCGATGCGGGTGTCAGTGTCCGAAATTTCAAACTCCTTGCTGATGTTGGCTACAAACTGGAGGACTGTGCGGAAGTTGCTGGTGCCTACGCTGCTGGAACCATCGATGACGAACCCGATGTCAGCGGAATTGAGGCACGTCTTGCTGCAAGCCAGACGGTCGGTGTCACAGACCCGCTTCACCAGGGGCTGGACCGCCTTGTGCAGGCTGAACCAGCTGGGCACGTTGATGGAATAGAAGCCGTTTGTCCTGCACACTGCCTGCAAGACAATGCAAAGACAAATGAAATGGAAGTTCAGCCTGCCTGTTTCAGTTGGGTTACTTAACTAAACTGTAAATACAGGCTCCTGGAAAGAGCGATGCTAGAGTCTGAAGTGGCCTCTCCTCCAGTCACCATCTGCTTCCCTGGGAAATGATGTCAATTTAACATCACAGATACTCCTGTAACTAGACAGTTTTTCCAGCCTTTCTTTAAACAAGCTGTGGGATGGAGCTGATATTATAGTAGTGAAATAAATGTAATAAGCAAGTATGCCACTTTAAGAAGCATCCAAATCATGGGGCTGCTAAGTGTGGCTCCACTGGGCATTATGGGAGCCTGTGGGTTTGTCAAGTGATAACTTTGGCTCCCATCATTCAGGGCAACTAGGAAAGTCTTGCATGCTGACAAACTCTACTGCCTTGAACTGAAACCTGGGGCTGAAATTGGGTTATTCTTGGTTCATACCCTTATAAGCAGAAAAAAAAATAGGCAATTTTGGTGAGAAAGCACAAAGCCTGTAAAGATTCCCCATTGTGCTGAATACTTGTAGGGAGCAGATCTCTGGGAATCTTGTATAGGATTAGCAGGAGTCAGAGGAGTGGGGGTAGGAAGTAGGGGTGGTACAGAAGAGGGAATGGTAGAATTCAAGCAGGGTGCGGGCTGGGCCAAGGAGTGGTAGGGGCAGACTGGCTTAAATTGTCCTTGGCTTTAGCACCTTTTAAATGCTAATGCCTCAGGTCTCTGGGTAAGACTGTTTTGTTAAGCCAGCCTTTCTCAACTTTGCATGTGTCTGAGTGTTTTAAAATACTGAGGCGTTGTTTTCTTGGTGCCTGGTCTTGACTTGATAAAGCTGAACAGCTCCAAGAGAGTTACAGTCCCCACCAGTCTGGGCTCCTCACTGTGTTCTGCTCTTGTTTGCTCTTACTGTCTTGCTGCTATTTTAGTGTTACCCACCCTACACCCACTTCTGCCACGGCCCTGACAGGTTTGCAGAGACTCACTGTAGCTTTGCCCTTTTAAAACCATTAAATGCAATTAAATACAATTAAACACTGACCGGAGATGGCTCAGCTCTCTGAAGCAGCTCTGAAACTCATGGGAGATGATTTCATGGCAGAGCAACACAGCTCAAATGGAAATCTGTTTTTCTGAACATACCAGATAACTCTACCCTGCTTCCTGAGCCCAGCCTGATCTGGCACTTGGTAGATACCTCCTGCCATAACTGGGTGCCAGCTTGCCCTGAAGTACTGTTGAGCAGGCAACTACCATTAGAGCCAAATACTAATCATTCAAGGCTTGCATTCTCTTTTCTTGCACTGCATGGCTGGGATTTAGTCTTTCTCCAAGAGCTACCATAAAGTCCATAGCAGCAGAAACAAGTAACAGAAAAAATAACCCACATCAGATTAAACAGTGGAAACAAAGTATCTGAGTTATCTTTATATAGCTGAACAACTGGGACATGGCTGTGTTGGGAGTGTCCCAGCATTTGCATGTATGGGACCTGTTTGTAAATGCAACACCGACATTAGGTTTACAGGGCTCCTCAGCCTTTGCTAGGTGAGAGATGCACAGCAGAAGGCTCTTGGAAAGCTCAGGCTGCAACTGTCCTTTGTCATGCAACTCTCTATTTGGAAAACCTCTCATCTCAGTATGACTGCAGGTTTGTGAGGATGTTTGGTAAGTAAAAAACCATTTGCTCCATGATGCACCTCAAACCAGAACTTTACTGACTTCATCCCCTTTCTGACTTCAGCATTGCTGTCTGATTCTTTGTACAGGAGATCACAAAACAGTATAAGCAATACAAGAAATTAACCGTAAGTGGTAAGAAGAAAAGGGAAATGCCCTGAATGAAACAGCTTGGAAAATGTAGTCCGAGTCAAGCACCCAGCCAGAGCCCAGCCCAGTAAGTACCTTGTCCACAAAGTCTGGTTCAATAACATTCTGTTTCTCACTTTCAGCAGCTGCTTCAATAGTGACAAAGAAAATGTTGATCCCTGATTCTCTAGCCAGCCTAGAGGCCTCCTCCACTCGGTCGGTCGGCCACCCATCCACCATCACTACAACCACATTGGGTGCTCCACCTCGGTTTCCATTAGCATCCGAAAAAAAGTTTTTGTTAACAAATGAAAGTGCCTTCCCTGGAATGAAAGCAGAGAGGAGGATGAGTTACACATCTGGAAACACTCTGCCTGATAATATATCACAAACACAGGAAGTTCTGCCTGAACATGAGGAAAAACTTCTTCACTATGAGGATGACAGAGAACCAGAACAGGCTGCCCAGAGAGATGGTGGCATCTTGTTCTTTTGAGATATTCAAAACCTGCCTGGATGTGGTCCTGGGCAACCTGCTTAAGGTGAACCTGTTTTAGCAGTGGGGTTGGACTAGATGATCTTCACAGGTCCCTTCCACCACTGCTGTTCTGTGAAATGGTAGGCAGAAGACCAATTCCTGTTGGAGCCCTGCTGAGAGCGGGTGAAAGCAGTTTCCATGACTGTGTGAGCAGGAGGGGAGGTTGCTGCTGTCAGTGCCAGTGCCTCCTGAGCTGTCCTGTGCTGAACACCATCCGCCATTGTGGAGATGTGTGCTCGCTACAGCCCAGCGTCTGGAGCTCTCCCTGAGCTAAGGACATGCAAGCAGCCCCATTACCTACCAACGTTGGAAAGTCCACCTTTCTGTAGGATTTTCTCAATGGCATTTCTTATGTCCTTGGAGTTGGCATAAGTTTTTAAGTCAAATTCTGTAGAAGGGTCATCGCTAAAAGAAGAAATGGGAGCAATTGTCAAGTTTTTGTTTCACGTACAACAATACAAAAGCTGCAGGATCTGTATGTGCTACTCAGCTCCTGAATGTGAGCTGGAGCGAGACCTTTAGCACGTGTCAGCCACAGAGCTACAGCTGCCAGGGCATCCAGTCTTGCCCCGTGGCAATGGGAGCCGCTGCACAAGAAACTCTTACCCATACTGAACAATACCCATCAGAGGACCAGCACTGCCGATGCCAAGGGCTTGAGCTATGTTACTGAGGAACTGCTTCTGGAGCTGAAAGCGGCGTTTACCGATGCTCCAGCTGCCGTCCATCAAGAAGGACAAATCAATCTTGCAGTCTGAGGAGAGACATGGAAACATAGAAAATATTTTTAGTCCTTTCTGATAGCTCTGCTGCTTGTGAAGTCATTCCACCCTGTGAATCGTCCTGCTGCACAAGCTCTACCAAAAAGCCTTTGACAAGGACAAGTTACAGATTGGGGCTTAAGTCTGTCCTGCTCTTTGGTAAACATGGTTCTTGCTATGATTTTGTCCTCTATAACATCCAAGCCTGTCTGGGTGACGAAAGGACAAGAAGCTGTTCCTAGGGGTTGGTCTAGGAGTGCCACTTCTGGGGGTTAGGAAATAGAGGTCAGCCGTGCAGGAACAAGCTGGTTCATGTCCTTTGCCCTCAGCTGCAGATTAGGCTTGGCCCACTTTATTCATAGCCTGGGATGGTGAGAGTTTGTAAAGCTAGATGTGACCCTTGGATTTTGTGGTCTAACCACTTGCAGCACACAGACTAGAAGGATTTACTTGGTTATGATTTTCTGGGCTTAACTGGTGTAACAGGCATAACAGGAACAGTTCTTCACATACTATGTTAATGTTGTTCAGAAGGGAGGGAAGACCCACTCAGTTCCCTAAAGTGTGATGCCTGAGATGTGCCTCAGGGCAAAGGACACCATGGGGTCTCTTCAAGGAGCTGCTCATGGTAATCCTGGCAGCTCTGCATTTCTGAATGAGAATCATCAGCAACTTCTTTCTGGGCTGGAGCTATAACACCAGGAATGATGATTTCACTTCTTGTGTTCAGACTGAATGGAGGCTCTTGTTGCCTGTAGCTGTAGGCTTGTACCTACAGTAATGGTCGAACAACATTGTTGTGTTGTGTGTTGCCTCTCTGGGCTGAAAGCAATATTATAGAATAGCTGTGCCTGCAACCAAAAAAATTCTTCCCTCTAATTACACAGATGAACCTCATCTTTGTGCTTGTGTGAGTGCTGTCTTCATCACTGCCAACCTGCTTTTACTTCTCTGCAAGTTAGGGGTAAAACATTCATCAGCTGAACTGCAACCAGGAGCAAGATCAAAATTTGGCTTAACTAGAGCGCTAATTAACATTCTTCCCCTCTGGCGTCTGGGTCATCCCCATCTCTTGATTTCTCTCCGATGATGCCTCCTACCAATCAGACTGTCTAAAATAGTGTGTTTTAATCATTAGGTAGCCCAAAGGCTACAAAGCGCCAATTGTTCTTACTGGCTTATGCAACTGCCTCCCATCTCATTACCTTCAATTTTTTTCCCCTGTAGCTGTCTGTTTTTCTAATTTCGCTAATGCTGAATTATAGAAGCGTGACTGAGAACCGTGTGCGTTCACAGCAGATCGTGAGGCAAGGTCGGGAACCCACAACAAATAATACCTTAATTAACGGCCAAGTTTTCCTGAATTTCCTGTCCTTCAGAGGGAGCCACACCATGCTGTCTATATGTCCAAAGCAAGGAGTTTGTTCGCCAGCAGAGTCCAGGCATGCAAAGATTTACATACACTTACATACAGACTTAATTTCTGGTGCAGATTCAGACAGTAGGAGTATTTTGGTTCTGGGACGTTATTTGGACTCTGCAAGAGCACAGGCTAAAGGTGCTCTGTAGGGAGCTGAGTGCTTTCTGATTTTCAGGGAGGAAAGATATGAATTATAGCTTTTATGGTCCTAGAGGTATCAGCGGGATGAGAGTTTTGATTCTGGTGTGCCTTGTCTGAGGTCAACTGCTGGAAACACAGCTGTGCCTCTGCTAACACTGAACTCTGCTTTCCTGCAGTGCAGGTCCTTCCCATTTTCTTCTTCTTTCTCTTATTTTTGTATCAGTTTTAAGTGTATTTGACAACTTTGATAGGGAAAAAATACTTTTAAATATTAGGAGAAGCACCTGGGAATTTATAGACGTTTTGTTCAGTAGTTAATGTTAAGAGTCCTTGAAATGCCAGTTCTGCGAGAGATGAGACGTCATTCGGCTGCTGGAGGATGGGCAAAAGAGGACCCAGGCACTGGTGGGAGGGTGAAGCCCCCTCTTCAGGGCAGCTTCCCATGAGGAGGCGGCAGACGACCCTGTCTCTCCACACTCAGCTTGTTTCTTTCTCCTACTCTGGGTGCCATCTGAAGATGAGTTAATGGGCAAATCCGCCTTTAATTATAAAGGACATCTACAGATTTCCTTTTCAGAGCAGAAGACCTTATATCTCCATCCCCAAAGTGAGGGATCCTTGATGCTCCTTCTACATCCCCTTTCTCCTTGCTGCAGCAGGTGCTGGGTCCCTTTCTTAGGTGGTTTCCTTCCCTCTCATCCACTGCTGTGGGAAGGGTGCCTGCACTCAGCCTAGCCACAGAAGCCTGCTCTGGTCACCAACGCTTGCTTATCTAACCCTGGCCGCAACACATTGATTTGCTGTCCTCTGCCATCAAAGTCCCTGACTGAAGCTCTGCACCCCAGGAACGTGGAGCTGATACTGCCTGGGAAGAGGCAGTGGGTGAGCAGCCACCATCTCCCTGCCCAGGTAAGCTAAATCTTGGCTGTTATTTCCTTCCCTGTAGAAGCAAAAAACAATTATCTTGTGAGAGGGGTTAGTGGAAAGCACATGCTGTTCATCTGCAAGGGAAAAACGTGTTCCTCAAGTTTCTTAGACTTTCTTGAAAACTTACCTTTTGCTATTTCATTTGAATGCGTTCTAGCAACATGTAATTAATAAAATGGTATTGTTTAATTATGAAATGAATTCTGAAGTACATACTTGGGTTCCCCTGGGAGATGGACTCCAGTGGTTTTGGATTCAATTCTTCCTTTGAGCTGAAGCCTAGAGAGAGGAAGGACAGGATCCATCAGTGTGTGCTTGGTGGCTGCCCTAGCTCTGGAAGGAAGCGGGCAATGGGGTGGCTGCAGAGTCCCCCACGACCTGAGGATTGATGTAGAAGGGAAACAAAGATGGGAAACATATGCTTGGAGTGCACCTTCTTCCACCTATGTTGCTTCTAGGATAAAACAAGAGCAGAGGCATTTCTAGAAGTGCCACCAAAATCTCTCCAAGCACAAACTTTGGCTTCCCTTTGTGAGTCAGTCCTCTCAGTGCAAGGGCTTGAGAGCAGCGTGCACAAGTGGAGGGTTCTTCAGGTGCAGAGGCTAGTGGCAATGGTGTGAAGTAGTGACCTTCCAGCATTTTGCCCCTGAGAGAACCAGTGCTGCCACGGCTTTAGCTCGCTGTGCTTCACCTGTGCTTTATAACGAGTTGCACAACATTTAAAGCAAACAAGTGACAGACTTGGCATGCTGCTTTTCTGTCTGGAGAGGAAGGTACCATCAGTAGCTCACCCCGCTGTGTTGCAGCTGGGGAAACAATGCAAGCCACAGCTCCTCAGGTGTTCTCAGACAACTGGGTTATTTTGGAAAACACAAAAGAAACAAGATAAATGGTGTCAGAGAGCTACAGTCAAGTCATGTGAAACAGTCTCATGGGTCCCTAGTAGATTTTAGCTGAGGTGCCGGCTTAGATTTTTGTGTGGTAGCAGCATTGGGAACATGAATTTATGTCCTTGTGAGATGCACTGACCCACAGGACATCATCAGGTTGGTGTCAGAAGCTGAAATGCTGCACTTCACTCATGGCTTGAATGTCTGGTGAGAGTCTTCTATAGTACAGCATCTTCCTGAGCAAGGGCAAAGAGCTGTTTCTTTTCACTACAGTGTGACAAGATTAATGAGATTTAGCTGGGATCATCTTCAGAAAAGACAGTAGTGATCAGACAGGCTTCAAACCAAACGCTCACCAAAGAAACACTCAAAAGAACAGCAGAATGGCTTATTTTTGTAAACTGCATAATAATTTTTATTTAGAAATGGAGGAGGAAGACTTCCTTAAATCTTCTTCATCAAGTAAATCAAGGATAGACTAGAGACTTCAGAAAGAGAGTTTTAATTTTAGAAAGTGTGAGCTTAATATAGGAAAAAGAAGAGAAATCACTAGGTACCACAGAATTTTTCTCCACAGCAGCCAGCCATGAGCAAGCCAAGCATGAGAGCAGCAGTATTTGTAAAGAGAGCCGGCAGCAAAGGTCATCAGCAAAGGTCACCACCTAAATATGATGGGAAATGTAACAGCTCTGAGCACATGCACCACCTAAGCTGGTTGCTGAAGATAATGCAGAAAACAGCCAAGAAAATGGGGAGAAATACTAGCTCCAGCTCCCTCCATAGAATCATAGAATTGTCAGGGTTGGAAGGGACCTTAAAGATCATCTAGTTCCAACCCCCCTGCCATGGGCAGG
>WTSP01024838.1:0-146879 GCA_025331215.1 Actenoides lindsayi | reverse complement strand
TTTCCTTTTCTAATCGCTAAGTCTCTCTCCCTTATTCCCTTTCTCTTCCCCTTTGGGGAAGGAGGGGGGTTAACAGAAAGTGTCTGTTATAGGTCTAAAGGGCTGCCCTGACCCTAGACCATGACACTCAAACATTATTTAAATTGAAATGAGTGGACCGCAAGTCTGTGAGCTGGTATTTCTGCAGGACACAAAATGAAGAAAGAGGAAGTGTAAGTGTTGTGGCAAGTTTGGGTGAATTAAATCATCATGAATTCCACAGTATATCTTTTGTCTAATTCAGTTTTAATACTCCCACTCTCCACCCAGCTAGCTGACAGATCTTGTTCAACAGCAGATTTCTGTCCCACTTGCTTTTTGAGTAGAAATAGCAAGAATTATTTCCTTCAAAATGTTATTGTTGAGTTTTGTAATCGTAGGCTTCATGGAGTGTGGAGCAAAATAAGATGTTGAACCAGAATATCATTCTCTTTTTCTTTGGTTTGGCAAGAGGCCTGCCTATCTGGCAACCTCTCCTGGTATGTCTCAGTTGGGGTGGAACTGGATGGAATGGCTTCTTACAATTTTTCAGATAACTTGAGGGAAAAGCAACTTTTGAAGAAGGGCAAACTTTAAGGTCCAGCTATGATACTTTACTCAGTACTTGAGGTTTAAAACATGAGAGACAGGTATTTGTAAGAAACACAATCCAAGAAATCATGAAACCTCAAAAGAATAAAAATCTGCCAAACTGAAGCCAAACTCTCTTGGACTACCACAGTATAAAATCAAAGATGAAGACAGTTCAGTACCTCACAAAATCTTAAATTATTTTCTTCACTTCCTAGAAGTGCTCTTTTCTGCAAAGATCTTTTCCTAAAAGTCTTTTTGAACTACACACTAGTGTGAGTCGTTAGGTGCAGGGTGCTTTGGCACACAGTGATTAGCTAACAGTCTTGCCAGCAGCTTCATCAACTGCAAATAACATCAAAGATGGGAACTCTAGACCTCTCTGCTTAGAAGCAGGGCGGGAGTTCATCTTGCAGAACCCAGATACTTTATGTTATCTACCTTAGTTCATTTCAAATCAAACAGCAGTGAGACAGCCTAGCTAAGCAACATTTTGAACCCTCAAGCTCCACTCAAGTTTATTCCTTTGGACAATGACCCTTACAAAGAAAACAGTAACACAAACAGATGTCCTGGAATTGCCCAACACCCCTAAACAGCAGCAGGAGTGTGCTGAAGACCAAGCAGTGGCTGAACTTAAGCACTGGAAAGCCACACAGGAAGTTTGGTCTACTAGGAAGTTTCTTGTAATGCTGCAACACAGACTTTCCCAACCAACCTTTGCTCATTTATGGGCAAAGTCATGTCTGTGATACAGTCTGCACAACCAGTGTTCTTTGCTGTTCCTTGGCAACACCTGAGCAAAGGAACAGCTTTCTTGGGCTATTTACGACACACTGCCCTCGAGGTGGGAGTTGCCAATCACATCCATAGGAGCACTGAGGGAAACCAGCAGTTTCTTCAGTGGAAATGGATTCCTGCCTCTTTGTACATTTTACAGTATACTCTAGGCATGTGATAGTCTTAAAATCCTGGTAGTTTTGTTGATGACATGCCATGGAAGCCTTTACTCTCATTTAGCGGGTTAAAGTCTTACAGCACAAGCTGTGAAGAGTTGTTACAGGTCAGAGATAAAAAGCAATAGAGTGCTTATGTCCACCGTGGGTTAACGTTAGCCACAAGCAAAATCAGAAAGTTTGTGCTGAGAGCAGAGAGGTGGTGTGTAGCACACCGAGTTTATTGTCACTGTACTCTGGCCTCTAGATAGTGCACGTGTGTGCTGGGGTGGTCGAGGGATGTCTAAGGCAGGCCTATCGGTAGAACTGTGTAGTGCTAGGAAGAAGTTTTCCTTGCCTGCTAAAAGGAAGTATGTATCAATCCAGGGGAGTTGTTTTCCTCATCTGGGAGACGGAGCCTTCTGTAGTATGTATTGAAATATACTTTGTTGTATCTATTCTATTTGATATGTATATTGTCTAAACTCCTGTCCAGGCCATTCATCTTCCCGAGCTTTGCTTAAGGAATGTGTTGGCCTGAGTACAGACAGCTTCTCTAACAAACTTGCTTCAATAACTGCTCAGTTTTCCATGTTCTACCCTAGCACTGAGTCAATTTTACATCCTTTTTTTTTTTTTTTTTTTCTTTTCCAGGAAATACACAGAGTCTGGGAGCAGGTGCTAATTTAAAACTAAGTCCAAGGTTTTTTTATGCTGAAGCCATAAAATTCTCTTTCTGTGCAAGCTGTACCATACCTCTGTACATTTGTGTGAATTTTAGTGCTTGGACATTCCTTATCCTCTCTCCTCTTTCCCATTGTTCACTGCGTTCTGTGTATTTCTATACATAGTCAAATCAACACAGGCACTTGGTGCTGTATAAGCTGTTTATCCAGGATTTCCAAAGCTGACTGCTCCTGGTAAGGGTCTTAAAATCATATCCAGACACCTTAATAGTAGTGGCCTGGTTTACAGAAGCACTGAGATCCCACAGTCAATGGGAGCTCAGTTTCCTTAGCACCTTTAAAATCAAACTGCCTATGTTTCAGTACCTAAACATGGATTTTGGAACATAGCTTTAACTGAGGGTATTTTTAGGGCAGGATGGTCTTCACTTAGAGATCTTTTTAAAGAACCACCTAAATTTATATATACCGTATTTAATAAGCACAATTACAATAATTGTCTTTTTCAACAAAATAGTAAGTAGTTCTGAACTCCTTTTGGGGTGAGGCATTGATAATGGAAATCATTATTTTAGTTAGTACTCAGTGTCAGTATCATTATCTGCATACCCTGGAAACTGTTAGTTTGCTACATGGACTCTTTCACTTGAATCTTTTTTTCACAGCTTACAAGACATGGGGTCTTCCCCAGGGATTATTCCAGTTAACGAACACTTTTTGTAATCAGCTTACTATAAATGATAGAACAAACCATGGCAGTGCTCCAGCCATAACCAGGGTATCTTTTAGAAACCTTGTTATTTGGTGGTATATGATGCTATACATGACCTAGAGATACATGAAGCATTTCCAGCACGCTGCAAACGTCTAAACCACTCTGTTTCAGTTCTCACTTCTCACTCCTGTGAGTCAAACCCCGCAGACTGCCATAGCACCTATTAATTTATAGATTTAATCCCAAGGGCACATCTGCACATCGCTGAGAAGGCGTGTCTGGTCAGCTGTTGCCACAGAGATGGCACAAATAGACAACAACCAAGCAGAAAAGAACCTGTAGCTGCATGTATGCTTTGGTGAATTTGGGTATTTAGGGGTTTTTATTCGTTCCTGTATATGCTACATTTAGAAACCTTGATACGCCTTTTCTCCCATTTTAATGAAATGCCTTATATTAGAAGAGATAGAAGATACCAAACGTGTGAGATTTGCTGTGCAAATTGTGTACTTCCTTATAAAGACAAAAGTTTCTGCAATGCAGAGCTGATCTGTCACAGCTTATTACGGTGGTTTGAATTTCATTACTTTAAAGTGCTTAAAATTATTCCTGACGAAACGCAGCTAAATCAAGTACTTGCTAAATGGGGAAAAAAAGACAAAAAATCCTACAAAGATACAATGTGGCTGCTACTGGGAAAATGTCAGGTACTTGCTTCCTGTAGAAAATAGGACATTACTTAGCTAATTTAAAATCCAGATAATTTTCCTTAGGAAAAAAAAAAAAAAAAATCAGCAGTAAACCATTCAGGGGCTGGCGGATTTCTTTGTTTCTTGCGGATGGTAAAGCTTCACGCACAAACATCAGCAAAGGGCAGCTTTCTGAGCTGTTCCCTGCCAATTGCTGACAAAGGCAGTCCTAATGAATCATTCTGAATTGTGATCATGTGCTACCAGCCCACAGTGAGCTGCCAAAGAGGAAGTGCAGCTTGTTTTCTTTCATTTTCTTGATTCCTATGCTGTAGGAAGATGAAAGGAGAAGGAGGAGGAGGCAACAGCGGCAGCCAAACTTAATAAATAATTCTGACGATTCCTGATATCAAATGGAGGCCCCTGAGTGGGACCCACTGAAAAATGACACCCTTCCGCCGACCCTGACGCCAGCTGTCCCTCCGTATGTGAAGTTGGGCCTGACCATTGTATATACTGTTTTTTATTCACTGCTTTTTGTGTTCATCTACGTCCAGCTCTGGCTGGTCCTTCACTACCGGCACAAGAGGTTCAGTTACCAAACTGTCTTTCTGTTTCTGTGCTTGTTTTGGGCCTCTCTTAGGACTGTACTCTTTTCATTTTACTTCAAAGACTTTGTGACAGCAAATTCTTTCAGCCCCTTCATCTTCTGGCTTCTCTATTGCTTCCCAGTCTGCCTCCAGTTTTTCACCCTGACCCTGATGAATCTTTACTTCACACAGGTAAGCAACAGATATTTGGTTGATTAAATCTGACAGAATGAGAAAAATGTCATTTACAAATGTACCTTGTCAATACAAAAAACAAATTTCAGTTATTTAATTGGGAATCTTAACTTTTGATCTATGTGCAAGCGACCAGTGTTACAATGAAACTGGAGCCTGAAGTGATCATGTCAGGAACAGCAAATAATATTTATGCTATCTATTAAATGGGTGTCATTTCATTTAAAGGTTGGGGAAAAAAAATGTATAGGAGAGCTTGAAAGCTGGACATCCAAAATGCCATTCTATTATTCTTCTTTATTATTGTTATTGTTGTAATTAGACTTCCTAAACCTCCTGGCTTAGCAGACATGATCTCTGTGTGCAGTCAGAATTGTAATTTGTAATTTTGCTGGCAATCCCCCACCCCGGTTTTTCATAAGTTGGCTAATAGGTTTCTGAGTGAGATTTCTATTCTGTGTATCACGTCAAAACTGTTGATCAAATCCTATTGCGGACCCAAATTCCTATAATGATCTGGATTACAAACAGCAGGGACTCCAGACCCCCAGTAAGTGCAAAGTGCTGTGCAGAGATACGCTACTTCAAGGACACTGTGATGTAAATCACCCCATATAGTGGGGTAAAGGAAATGGTAACTTGATTTTAGAAAGGGAACTTGAGACAGCTAAGAAGCCAGATGAGTTAGGCTGCACAAGCGCTCCAGGTTGCTGCAGTTAGACTTGCTTGGAAGTATTTATGGTGAACTTGGGTATCTTGGCATTGGGCTGCAGGATGGGATATCGGCATGCTGAGGCAAAGAAAGGCTGCCGGGCTCACCTAAGATCTCCCAGGAAGCTTGCAGGTGGGCAGGGACTGGATTTTCTACCTCCTCAATCCCACTACAGTGCCTGGAGCAGAAAGCCAAGCCTGCACTCAGATGACCCTTCTCAAAGTCCACTTTCCCAGTGCAGGGGTGGTTGGCTAGGAAAGCACCAGCCAGCCCTGGAGCACCCCTGGCAGTACTTGGGATGCTTTGGGTGTTGCTGTGTGCCCCACTTGGAACCAGCTCAATGCCTGGGTCTGGGTGCTTCTGTAGTGCCCATGGTGTTTAACAGTGCTCTGTAGTGGCTACAGGCCTGTCAATTCTGAACAGCCTGCCTGGAGAGATCAGGCTGCTTGTGAGAGCTGCCATCCCAGAGCTGAAAAAGCAGCAATGATAAGTATGACATCTGTAAGAGGATCGCTTGAGTTGTAGAGGGTATTAAATTCTTAGACTCACATACACAGTTTTGTGCTTGGGTTTCCTTTTCTGCATTTGGTGTGTGAAACACCTGCTAACTCATCCTGCTCTATTCCCTGGGACTTGCAATATTTTTAAGGGATTACAGGAACCTTTCATCTACATGCTACTCAAATCCAGCTCAGGCATGTGGTGACCTCCACTTTATCCCATAGCTATTGCGAGAGTCATTCGATAATGGTGTGGTTTCCCAGAGGCAAACATCCATCATTGCAGAGTCCATCTCCATCACAGTGGCTGGGACTAAGTCATAGCCCTAAGTCAGATTCTTCCCTCAGACATAGACACGTAGGGCTGCCATGGAAGTCTGGAAGCAGAATGCAGCATCCTGGCTCTTTGCCAAGAGAAGCCAAGGCTGGCATGAGCGCAGAGGGGGCACAGCAATCTGCACTCTGTGCACTAGAGTGCCAGCACTCGGGGGCTTTAGTGTTGCGGGTAACTGATTCCTTTCATCTAAGATCTAAAAAGAGATCATACAGAATGCACACATCTGTCCTTTTAGCTTATTTTTGGCATTGCTGTCCAATATCATTCAGGAAGTATAAGTGAGTGGTTGGAAACAGGAAAAAAAAGCTAAGGTTATTGGTTCTGCCTCCGAGACAGTTTCTGCTTTGTCATCGTGAATCCTTGTGCTGTTCCTCCAGTCCCTCTGTGAAAGAGTGCAATAGTTACCTGTCTCGAAGAGCTGTTGTGAGGCTTTTGAAACAGTATTTGCAAGGGACTTTCAGAGTTCGTGATGTGCGTCACAATCTTTAAAGATCGTGAGCCACTGTAGCCAGGCATATTATTAGTATTACTGTTTTCTTTAGAGCTGGTTGCTCCCAGTGAAATCTCATCTCAAATATCACCCCAGCCAAAACAAAGCCTTAAGAAATACAAGCACAGCCACTGTACGAATATAATGTAAGATGCAGAATAAGTGCACCTATTTTTAATTCACTGTTATTAATTCTCTACTTCTAACCATTATAAGGTGGTTTGGCTTGAAATTCAGCATCTTCTTGAGACTGTATATTTAATGTGCATCTAGCTTTCCACAGTAGGCAAGCAAGAACTAGTGTGAGAGGGGTGGGGAAAGAGAATTTTGCTTTCAGTAACGGCTTATAACTTCACAGACCTGTTCAGAAATAACTTTTATCCATTTTTCTCCAGAAGGCCGGCAAGAATGGTCTGCAGCTGTGTCTCATTGCCTGAAAACCTTGCTATTTAACTGGAGCTTAGCTAGAGGGAAAGAGGTGATCTCTGTACAGTATAGGGACAGAGGACTGGCAGAGACCTTATGTGTCTCTGGAGTATGCAGGGACTTCTTATTATCTGCTGTACAGTACCCACCATTTCTAAATGTGGAACTGCTAGGAAAACTTTTAGACATAGGTGTGAGATGAAAAAGTGATTAAAAAAATACTGCGAATCCTCCTGTCCAAAAAAAAAACCCCTCATTTGGTGAGTGCCTGAAGGTGTTTCTCAGAATAATAAGCACCTTTGAACTTGACAGAAAGTTAGCCACAACTATTCTCTTTTTAATAGGCATCCCAAAGCAATGGGGATGCAAATTTCAACTGTATTTTATGTGTAGCAAGACAAATAAGCCATGATGACATCGGCACAGCAGAGATTGTTCCCAGACTTGAGCATCACCATCAGCAGATACAGCAGAAGGAGCTGAAATGTGTTGGGGCAGGTTGTTAAAGCAAGGGACCTGTGGATAAAAGGGAAGTTACAATCAAAATAGTTTTGACTCTGAATAAGGAATCTTTGGATTAAGAGCCAAGTTCAGGGTTCTTTGCTTTAGTCTTGATGCCTTATTTAGTGCAGAATAGAAAGGGTGCTGCAGATAAACTTTATATAATTTTATCTCCTCTCAGAAATCCCATACTGAAGAAAATGTGTGATTTCTAATTGAGAGAGCTAAATATATTAGAATTTATTAATCCTGTGTCTGTATGCATTGTCTTCTAAAGAAAAAAAAAAAAAAAGTCCACCCTCTCAGGATAAGCCTCTGTCTCCTTAGAAATCATTAAAATATATCTCAAGTGAAGAAGAGAACCAGTGGCACTTTTGTAAAATAATAGCTCAACACCAGCAAATAACTGCATTGTACAAAGCATGAGCAGCTCCCTGATCCTGATCCATCAGGGAGGGAACTGAAGTGTGCATTTCCACCTACAGAGACCAAAAAAGCCCATAGATATTTGCCTCACACCTGCAGCTCCCACGGATTTATTTTGCTGCTTGATAAAGCAAAGACTGCAAATCAGCAAATACTGTGTTTTCCACTTTAAGTGACACCAGACAGTGAGGATCCCAGGACTTGGGCACTCTTTCATTCATGCCCTCCCTAGCCAAATCTTCCCTGCCCTTGACAAGGGAAGACTGGGGTGAGTCCTCAGGCTTTACAGTTAGTGGTGTGGGCAAAAGTGTAAAGAGGCTCTGGGAAATAAAAGTACAAAGTTGCTTTTTTTGGTGTGTGTGAGGAGTGGGCAGAGAAGGGCTTGCTTCACTTTGTCCTGTTTGCTTAGACTTTACATTTCCCTGGGGAACAGGATACAAATGAAGCAGGAGGGAGACTGGGATGGAGGGTTACAGACTCAAAAAACAAGGTCAGGGCTAAAGACCGTGAGCCATAGGGAATGCTGGAAATCCCAGGCCTCCCTTGTGGTCAGGCACAGCAAACCATTTGGTGGGCTGTAGGTTTAATCATCAAGTTGGGAATTTCTCCACGATCTAGGGAACGTGGTGCTGAGCTAAACAACTGTGAAGTTGTATGGGTGGAGAAGGTGTGGTAGGCAGATTTACCTCTCCTTCCTCCTCCCTAACCATCTTCTCTTTTTTCTGGCATCCAGATTGAGAAGCTTACCCTGCCTCCCAGGTAGGGCTGATAAAATCAGGGACTTTCAAATGAAGAGAAATTGCACAGAGTAAGACAGTTTGGAGGGGAGCTGGCCATGCTGGAAGTGTCTGGCAGAGCAGGGTGGAACCAGCACAAGGTTTCAGGGAGGTTGCCTGTGTCTCAGTGCAACTGGGGTACATGTTAGCTCTGGGAAGAAAATTAAGAGAACTTCTTATCCTCTAATTGCTGGGGATAGCTTTTCTGAAATACTACCATCAGTGAGAGAACAGAGAGGGCTTTTTATTTCAGATAAATATACATTTTTTTAGTAGAAATGAATACATCATATATTATAAAACATTATTAATTTAAAGCATGGTTTAGATGCACATAGAACTACACAGTATAACTAGATATAATCAAGCATCAGCATGTATGTTTGGTGTAAAACGTTGCCCTCAGTGTTGCATCAATAGGAGACAAATTGCAATTGCAAACTGGCTGTCTGTCAGCATCTGACAAGAAGAATGAGGTCATTTGACTTAGAAAATAATTTGATAGGAAAACTACACATGCAAGTTTACTGTGGCTGCCAGCCCTGCAATGGTCCCTGTCCTTTCAAGGACTATTTTTACCACTTTACACAAGGCTGAGTATGGTGGTGAGTCATGTTGTCCACGTCTGTAAGCCTTACAAACTGTGCAGAGTTTAGAGAGTAGAGGGAAAACTTGCACATTTGGGGGAATCTGATCCAAATGAACAAATGAGCATGGGAGAAAGAGAGAAAGAGGAAGGTGAGCCTGAGACCGGAAGATACACAGAGTCTGGAAAGATATGTGCTGGTGGTGAGGGGCTCTGGGCCTGCATGAGGTTGTGACGTATTTTCAGGGTACAAAGAAAATTTTTCATGGAGTGTGACAGAGGAAGAGAGAGGCTGTGGGGAACAGAGCTGGGAAGGAAAAGTACATGCTCTGCTCCTCATAGAGATTTTGAAATGAGAGCTGATAAATAAAGCTGAACTTCATTCCTGTGCAGAGGGCCAGCTTGAGACATATGCAACCACTTAACACTTACCTGAGGCTTTTTGGTGAGCTGGGCTCTGGCTCCTGTAAAAGTGGATTGATCAGCTAGCACTAGAGGTACATGAGAGGCTTGTGCCAGCCATCACATCAGTTCAGCTAAATCAGAGAATGGGCTGAAAATTGCTGCAGTGAGATTTATTTTTTTTTCTTTAGCTCTGGGAATATGTGACTTGGCTTTGACACCTGTTTCATTAATACTTACAGGGCCAGAATGGCTCCTGATTTAACTTTCATAACCGTAGCTGGAACCTCTTTAAGCTATGGCAGCCTGTCCACGTCTGCCTTCTTGGCTGCCCAGAAGCTCTGCAGAGCTCTCTGTAGCCAAGCTGCTGATGGACTCCCATGCCATCCTCACTGCTCCTCTGCTGGGACCCGGTAAAATGTCTCTAAGGTCAGTTGTTTACATCACTTCCTGCAAAAGGAATTTTCCCCAGCTCTGTGAAGGGCTTTTTTGGAGTCCTTTTGTACCGCTGCAGTTTTATATGCCAGACATATACCTCAGGGGAGCGGAGGAGGGAGTGTGAGAATCTCATTTGAGGTTTCCAGTCCTTTGGCAAAAACAAGGAGTCAAGACAGGGTATTTCTCTTTTAAATGACAAGCAAAAGGGGAAATACTTTTAAGAAGATAAAGTAACCCTTTAGACATTGGAAAATTAGCAAATAATTTCACCGAGTTCTCTGTGTTGCTGTTCATCTTTCAAAGGTCTTTTAAGAAAAAAAAGTCTGCCTTCTGCTTGCTCTTTAGTCTATTCTTAGCAATAGCCTGATTTGCTCTGGTTTGCTGGAAGACTTGCTCAGATGACTCAGATATTGACTGGAAGCTTTTTCAACACTGTTGAGGGGAGGGGCCATTGAGCAACCAGTCTCTTGAGCTAAATGACTGTTAAAAGCAAAAAGCTGCACCCACACATGTCGGGTATATTGAGCTCAGCTTCTGACATCCTTACTTCTACTGAACAGCTCTTTATTCTGTGACAATCACATTGCTTCCAGCAAGGCTGCTCATGTATTAAAGCCCCATTAAGAGTGTCCATGACTTATAGTGTAGCTTTCATTCTATGCAGCATCCACTTTTTATGCAGTGTTCATTTTCTTTCTTAATGGTCACTTTCGCTCTGATAAAATTCAGAAGCATTCGTTGTCTGGGAGAGGCCCACTAAATGTGGAGCCATAATAGCAGCTGTTTTGGCAATCTCACATTTGGAGATCCTGCTGGATCTGCATCAGGAATGTCATGTTTGATCCTGGAACTGGTTTACATGACAGGAGTGCTCTGTGACTTGGTTGGGCGGAGTGGATCCTTTTGGGGGAACCACAGGAGATGGTATTCAGGAACCTGTGAATTTTCTAGGTTTTGTGGATCCAGCACAACTCATTGCCCACTGCAAATTGCTAGTCTTTTGTAGTTCTTCGCATAGGCTCTGAGCACTTCTGTTCAGTGCTACTCCTGAAAGCTGTGAAAAATTAACGGTACATTATATGTGAGTAAGGGCTGCTCAGAACAGGTGAGGATTGTGGAATAGCCCTAGAGACAAGTTTTACTTGCTTAGTTTCACTGAGGTCAGGAATCTGTTCCTTCCTGCTTGTCCACAGTGTCTTCCAGAATAAGCAGAGTAGCTAGCAAGTCTAGTACGGAAAGCGTACGGGAAGTACTTTGAACCTCATCTCCTCTCTAAAAAGTGACATCCCCTCTTTGTGCCCCCCATGGAAACATCAAACATTCGCAAGTCTCTTGTACCTCTCCTTTCAGTTGCAAGTAAGCCAAACAACATAAAACTTCTTCCTGAACTCCTGTGTGAATTCGTGGTCCAGGAATTTGGAGAATGAATCACACAAATCTTTTGTGAGGGATACTGACAGAGATGTTAACTGTTTGAAAACAGTATCAATGGCTGCAGAATAATTTTAGAGACTTTTCCCCCAACTTTCCGATTTTATTCTTGGCCATTATTTTTCTAGGACCTGCTGAAAAAAGCTCAGTGTTCTCTGCTGGTTCAGCAAGTGCCAAATAGGCTGATGCCTCACAGAAATAATTTCCATGTCAAGGCAGCTGTTTATGGTGAATAGGAGATAAATGACAAGTTGTTCCAAGAACACTGGAACAAGTGAAGCCTGATTTTCTCCAGATCTATGTCTCATGCTTGATTTGAGCTGTTTCCGTAACTGGGGCATTTCTTACCATAGCTTGCTCTGCAGACACTCTCGTATTGGGTGATGTGTAGGATCCATTATGCAGGGTTATCCTAACAGAGGTCATATACCAGATGCATTTGTAGGGCTCCTTACTTTTGTTGGGCCACTAATTTTTAGGAGGGTGATAAAAGCTCATGTCTTTGATGCTTCATGTATTTTTCCATCAGTTCTCTGGCCAAGACTAGTGGGGGGACGGATAAACAGGTTGACAGGCAGACAAAGGCCTACACATACATAGTGATCATGTAAGTCCTGTTAAGAAACAGGCTTTGGGAAAGCACAATAATCATAGCAAATATTATGCAAGCTATACTAAGGGGCATGCAAAACCAAGTGAAATGGATAAGAAAGGATAACTTCAGGAGAAAACAGTTAGGAAACAACCCAGAATAAGTCATACAGCATGTTTTTTGGTAATACTAGCAATCAGTGTGCTTCAATGTTGGTATAAAGGTATATCTGTAAACTTAGTGTGTTTGGAAACCATGTTAGCTTATGAAAAAACAGTGAAGCTTCACTGTATTTTTTTAAATAAATGAGATATAAAATATGTTCATATATTTTTGTATCATTTCTGATGTTGGTTTAACACCTTTGACTGGTATTACCTAGCTACATTGCAGAAAATATGTCAGCATTTTGTCTTTTCTGTTACAGCAAGGTAACTACTGGGCCCGAGCTCTCTGCAAAAATATACATTGTTGTATAGTGAACAAAGAGGCAGCAGCAGCCAAATATACCTTGGAGTAAACCAATGAGTTTTGTTCTCAATGGCATCCTTTTGGCATGTAGCATGGATACAAACATACATATCCAATTTCAGGCCAGGATACTATGACAGGCTCTTCGTGTGAATAGAGCATCTGACTCAATATGCTGGTATGAGCTGGTCTGCATGAGAGACATGTTCTGTTAGGTCATCTAAGGGCCTAAGAATTACTTGCCTCTGTGATTATACTGGCATAGGTCCACTTGTGGCTAGTGATATAAAGGACATAATTCCCAAGCCAGAGTAAGTGAAAAGAATGGTGTAGACAATTTGTGTACAAGTACATTGCAATTGCCTGCTGAGTGGTTTTAATATTTTGCTTAAAGCTTCCCTGCCATGGATAAGCAATAAATGCAAATCTGTTATGTAATGAAACCTACCATTACATTTCTTGTGACCTGTGAGACAGGATTCCTGTTGATCACAGCGTCCTTCTTTACTTACGTGTATCACATGTTTGACTCAATATCTTTTTGGTTTGCAGGTGATTTTCAAAGCTAAGTCAAAATATTCCCCAGAGCTACTGAAATACAGGTAAGAAATATGCAAACATTTAGTATGGTAAAAAAAAGTAGCCATGCTCTTTGAGAAACACTGTATCTCTGATTATTTGTGGTGCTCATATCTCAGCTATTAATCTTTATATACCAGTGGTTTATGATGATGGTTCTGAGGCCAGCTTCTTCACATGACACTTAGAAGTCTGTGTCATTTCCTAACTCGAGTTCCATTTTTAAACATTCATGTATTTCAAAGGCAAATATTTCAAATGCAAGCAGAAAACACTCACCCTGCTGACTCGTTTACAGGTTCTCAACATTGGGCAAGTTCAGATCCAGTTCTTTGGTAAAGGTAGCAGAGTCATGTATTTATTTTGACAGGAATGAGTGGGACTGGGTATGCATTAATCCATGAGGTCAATGGTAATAAAAGACTCAAAAGTTTTGGGAAAATAAGAGAAGAGTTGTGAAGGGAAAGAGCTAGAGAGAATGGATTCAACTTGATAATGTGTTTGGGAGCTCAGAGATAACCTCCCCTTACTCCATACAGTGAGGTTATGGTAGCTTTGCATTTAGGTGGAGACATTTGTTTGGGATCTTGTTGAGCAGGAGGAATTGTCAGGAACTATGGGAAAGCTCCCCAAGGGGCAGTATGGTCCAGAAAGTTCAATAAATTAGTGTTTATTGTGGCAATGACTAAAAGCCTCAGCTGGGCAATGTTGTTTAGACAGGGGGGGAAGGAGAGAGGTTGTCTACATTCTAAAGAATTTACAATCTGAATTCAGGATAGGAAAACAGAGTAATTTGGAACTGAAATCTGACCTGTTACTTGCTGACTGAGAAGAATGCAGTCCTGTATCAACAGCTCAAATATTAACATTGTTCTTGCCCTGGAAAGTTCGTTATCCATTTGGGTTTTGATACAGCTGGAGAGGCGATCATCTGGAGCGAGTGCTTCAGAAACCATGTTTGATAGAGCGTCAGTACAGTGAGAGGGTCACACAGGGCTGATAGCTGACTGAGGGGTGTGGACTTCATGCTCAGTTGCAGCTGATGCAGAAAGGGTCAGGATGGGAACAGAGAGGCTCCATGTATTTTGTTGGCCTCGGGAGTGCTTTCAAGTTAGTGGGTCTGTGTGCATACCTTGGCCACATCCCAAATCACGAGGGGCAAGGGCTGGATACTCCTTGGTAAACACTGTGGCACACAAATACATTCACCTCCCTTTGCGCTCTGGTTTCTGTGGGAAGGAAATCCAGGAGAATGGGCTGGCAGACAAGCACAGCACACACCAGACGCAACCCCAGCCAGCCCCCAATGCAAGCGCATCTTGGTCCTGGTGGTACGCATAGGCAAGAGGAACAAAGAGGATGGCTTTGCACAAAACCCAGACTGCAGGTCAGGGCAGTATAGGGCAGGTCTGTGACATTGTTCCTATCTGGCTTTAGAGGTGAGAGGTAACAGCTTTAAACCTCATCTGTCACAGTTGTTTGTGGCAAGGCTTTATTCCTGAAAGCTGCTTGAAAGTGTCTTTATTCATGCAAAGGGAGCTTGTGATACTCAGTCAATGCCTACAAAGTGACTACATTAGCACCTTGCATGTAGCTCTGGGAGCTTTTCAGTTTCTAAACACTTAGTATTGTGACTGAAATTACTCATGCACAGATGACCCTTCCCACAGGAGCTGCATGTCTGCCCTGACTCTTGCCTACTGCATTTCTAACACATATTGCTCTTGGATCTGTTCTAGCCTTTTCTCTCTTATTCAGCCCTGTTTGTAAAAGACTTCAGTAGTATCTAGATTTCTTAGCATGAATGTGGTTAGCCTGTGTAAAAGAGACATATAAATAAAGCCCACCTCATTTCCTCTCTTATACGGGCAGTTGGAGCACTGTAATAATATGTGCACATCCACAGATGAGGTCCTGAATCCTAATTGTAACAAGCTAGTGAAAGCTCATAGAATCACAGAGCGGTTTATGTTGGAAGGGACCTTTAAAGATCCCCTTTAAAGTCCAGCCCCCATCCTGTGGGCAGGGACATCTTTCATTAGATCAAGTTGCTGAAATCCTGATGGAGAGATGGATGATAAAAAGATGGATGGCTTACAGATAGGGGCTGGAGTATGCACTTCCTGAATTTGATTTTTCTTCATTGCTGAATGTTCACTTTTTGATTTTTTCCTCATTTTCTGTAGTAAGTATCAGGCCTTATTGCCCGGTATTGGCATGTTCGCAATAGATAATGGCAACATAAACAGGGCAAAGAGAGGCAGGACTGCAGTCTGTGTATTGGCACAGGTCTCAGAAATTGGAATCATTTCAGATATGGAAAAAATTTATACAATCCTATCAGAGATCCAGAATCTTAAGCAAACTTAGCACAGCCTTCATGTGTTAGTCACTATGGCAAAAGAGTTCAAGGCAAAGCCTGTGCCAGCCCAACTTGATATTTAAACAGTCCTTCTGCATGTTTCCCTGGGCTTGGGGATTTCTGACAGTCATTGGTTCTGGATGAGACTGGCTGTGCTGTGTGTGCGTGCCTCATTACACACATGCCTCAGACACTTTATGGTTTCTGAGGAAACCACATACGAAATGCAGTAGTTTCAAACAGATTTTCCTGTTAAACACGGCAAAAGTTACTGCATTTGTCTGAAATTTGATTTTAAACTCAAAGTAAAATTTAGGGGTGCGCCTAGTTTGACACAAAAAGAACAGAACATCCTGGCACATGCCTTTTCTGGCCAAGCAAGATTACACACAGTTCCTTTTAAGGGACGAGCCCCAGAGTGGGGATTAGGCACAAGAGGCTTTTGAACAGTCACTGGTGCAATCTGGAAGCACATCTCCTGCCCTGCTTTTCTGTTTTCTAAAAACCCCAATATGTTTATTCATGCATTCTAGGTCCCCTTGTAGTTGAGCTGTAAGGATACATTCTGCCTTTAATTGAGCTAGGAATGCTTTCTGCAGCTGCAGAGACCCCAAAACTGCCAAGAGACACAGCTTGCATCTCCATCAGTGCTTATTCAGAAATTAAGCAACAATGCTTCTGTTGTCAAAACAGGCACCCGGTTCCCCAGTCACATCATGGTAGTAAGGGGGATGGAAGATCATTATCTGAGGAGCTGCACAACTCACTGGCCATGATGTCTCACCCTGGCACGTATGGGAGTGTGTGGGCACAAGAGCATGAGAGTGCTTTTTTCTTTATTTTGCTAAACTCCATCAAAGAGAAGCCTGGCCTGGGAGCCTCCAAGCCTTGCTGGTTACAAGCCAGCATCAAGGGCATGCAGGCTGTGCTGAAGTGGAAGGTCCCTCTGACTGAGTTGAGCAAAAGGAGAGCAGGTACTCACTATCCCGCAAGCAGGCAGCGTGTAAGAGCACACCTTTCCTCGTAAGCCTGAACCCCACAAGAATATTTTACCTTCCCTACAATAGGAGAGCACAGATGAGACTGTTAAATAGACTTTGAGAGCAGAAGGGAAGGAAGACACATGACCACCACTTAATAACTTTTGAGATATTAATAAAAGTTGTAAATGTACCGCCATTACAACTGGGAACTGCATTCTCCAGAGGAAGCCATGTGAGAGAGGAGCTTCAGGACTGCAATGCTGCCAATATTAGACTGTGAGGTTTAAAGGGACTACCTCTAGTCACTTATCCTAAAAACAGAACCCTGCCCTAGAAGGTTAAGAATGACCACAGTCTTCCCCCTGACAGGGAATTTCCATGACTGGCAAGGAAAAGACAGCATCCTCACTCACTGCCAGATATAGCTGGAAAAAAAGGGCATTGATTCACAAGCAGGGACTTTTAGGCTTTTAGTTCTCCCTGTTATATGTTTAAAAGGTCTCAAAGGTATAGCCCTTCCTTTCTTGCCCTCTGAAAAGAAGCCAGCTATGCTTCAGCTTTGTAGCTGCATTGATGCTATCACAAAAGGATATGAATGTATGAAAGAAAGAGATCACCACTGGGTATTTTTAAACAATCAGAATTGGATTCCTCAGGGACAGTTTGTACATTTGTTGTCAGCCAAATTCCAAGTTCCCAGTAGGCATGAAAAGCTGTGGCCAAAACCTCTTGTTCAGTGACTGCAGATTATGACCCTTATCAGTAATTGCCTTGGTCAGCGCTGATAATGAAGTATGCAAACACTTGAAATGGAAACGTGCCTTTTTTTTTCCTTTTTTTTTTCCTTTTCTTTTAAGTGTAAAGCTCCACAGCTGTGTGTAGGAGTAAAGAGGAATTAGAAGCAGCTTTTTTTTGATTATATGGTATACTTACATTGCAGGTATCAGGGCTGGGCAGGTGGGAAAAAGCAGATGGAGAAAACCAGTCCAGCTCCTGAGTTTCTGTCTGTCACATTTCTGTTCCAGTTCTGCTCCTGTGGTTGTGCAAATGAAACTTTTGCCTGGCATAGATGGCAAAATGCCAACCTGGAATCAATATGCATATTTAAATTTCTTGATGTTTCTTTCAAGAGGTTGCCCATGACCAAGTTATTTAGGTAAACGGACAGAAAAATACTGGGAAAGCAGTAACTCGGAGATTTTTCACGTTGTTAGACTCGTCCCTAATTTAATATGAAATCTGATGGCAAAGGTCCACAGTCAGTTATGCTTCTCATGGCAGTGGTGGTATTGTAAAACCAGGGTCAAAACCAGTCCATCTCAGGCAACTCAACCTTTTGTGAGGCGTCGACCGTCAGTGAGTAGTCAGAGGATTTGTGCTGTATATGAAGTGCATGCTCTAAGAAAGTACATGTGCGTTTTAAGTAGATTTTAAGAATTGTGCTGTTGTGTTTCTGCTGCAAACAACTCTTCCGTGTTTTGCTACTTGACAACATCAGTTTCTTTACTTACAGCTTGTTGTGTAACCGTAAAAACAGGTTTGAAATGAGCTAAGTTAATCTCTCCAGAAATCTGGAACACTTTGGTCTGGGCTCAGGCAGCTGGTCACCCTGTCAGCTGTGGCAGCCCAATGTATGCAGCTTTCATTGCTCGGAGTGTGACTCCCATCTCAGGACACACTTGCTGAACAATGTTGCTAAAACTGTTTTCTCCTCACTCTCTCAGGTTGCCCCTCTACCTGGCTTCTCTTTTCATAAGTCTTCTCTTCCTCTTGGTGAATTTAACATGTGCAGTTTTGGTGAGGACACAGAATTCAGAAAGAAAAGTCATTGTCTCTGTCCGGGTGGCAATTAATGACACGTTGTTTGTGCTGTGCGCTGTTTCACTCTCCATCTGCCTGTATAAGATTTCCAAGATGTCTTTAGCCAACATTTACTTGGAGTCCAAGGTAAGGTACATTTTCAGTTCTTTTCAAGCACCTTCTGAGAGACAAGGGCAGTGCAAGGCAAAGCCACACCGTTCTTTAGATCCCCTGAGAGCTGGAGGCCTTAAACTTCACAGCTTGCACTTGGCTGGCCATCCTACTCAATGCATGAATTAAATCCCAACTGCTAGCAAGGGTGCTTTTGGCTAACACCAGTGACCCCAAAATATGTATTTTTGAGACAGAGTTTATAGAATTTATTGACTGAGGTTTCTCACAGCTGTTTTTCAAGTCGAACCTACTTTTTCCAGATCCCCGTCTGAAGACCACTTCATTTCAGCACTGCTGCATAGAAGTAATTTATACTTTGGAATCCTTCTGCCTGTCAAATTATTGGCTGATTAATTTAAATGTTTAAGGTAGCAGCATGCTGAAGCTAAGCCAGACAGAGGAATATTAATCTCCCTTTTTACAATTGCATACTGCCCTATAGATAATGAGAATGTGTTTTAAAAGACTTACTGCATTATAAATTCAGCCAAGTGGGGAGGAGGGGAATGATTCTCTCATACTACTGTACAAAATGTTCTTTAAAGAAATATTGTCAAGTTTACAGCTTTGGACACATTCAGTGGTCAAGGTGCTGGGTGGCATCACGTAAACCCGCAGTGTTTATTATAAAATCAGTGAAGGTGTTTTGTATTTCTAAATAATGGAACAGGGCTTTCAAAGGTCTTGCATTTGCAGTAGGTAGTTGAATCTTAAAATAAATTATTAGTTTAACCAACAGCACATTTCCTTTATTACAACATGTCTTTCAAAAATGTAACTTTCGGCTACTATTTAGAAAAGTCTTATAACAAAATTCCTCTCTCCATTTACTTAATCATATGAAAGGAGTATTTTTCTTGTTTAGTCAAATCTGGCCATACTGCACAACAACCGAAAATTCAGGGCTCAACAGAAGATTTAAAAACACAGCTTAGTTTGTTTTGTTTCTTTCAAGCCTGTCACTCACTGACCAAAAGGCTTGGGCAAAGGATTATTTTTACTAGTAAGAGAAGTTATTCTACTGCTGCAAATCACAGAAGCATAAATCTCTGTAACAAAGCAGTGTTAATCTGAGGGAGGCTTTGGTAGATTACTTTCTTCCGTTTCCTCCTCCTGCAGGAAATCTGATCTTCTTTACTTCAAGCTATTTCACAAAACCCAGACAAACTCTAACATTATTGCAGACAGGAAGGGACAAGACACAGCTGATGAAAGTTTGAGTGTGGAAATGTGAATTTAAGTACGCTTTGCTCCTCTCTGCAGACCTGAAATGAGAGTTCCTCTGGGGACTTTCAGTAGGATTTGACTGCCCATACTTAGGTACACAGATGGCTGGAGCTGGCAGTGAAAAAACATCCTGGTTTAATCTGCTACTGTTGTGGTGAAAAAGCTAGTTAAAGAAGGAAAATTTGTTCTCTACAGTGTTATGATAGAAATAGTGTTGGAAATCATGTGTGCTCTGCAGTGCATGTAGGTAGGCATTGGTACTGGCCGCCTTTTATTTGCATGTCCCATTTGCTGGAAGGTATCATCTGACCACATGTGAAAACACTTTCACCTCCGTGACCTGCCGCAGGCCACAAGCCTGGTTCTCTGTGCCAAGGCTATGACAGCACCATGGAGGTGCACAGCTCTGCCCTTAGATGCTGGCTTGGGCCAGATCCGCACCAGCCAGAAGCATCATGTAGTGGGACACGCTACAAACTCAGAGCTCCCCCTCTTTCTTGTAGGGGCCTGTGACTGAAAACGGATTCCTCCGGCTTCGCTTTTGCTGCTGTGCTCTCCCTTCCTCAGCCCACTAAGTATATTTGACTAGCACCAAACCAAGATACTTTTGCCCCCTTTTTTTTGTATTTGGTAGGATTGAAGTTTGTTAAATCTCTAGCATATTTAACGTTAACTATTAAAGAATGACAACTATGTAGGGAAGCCTATATGAGGAAATACTGACGCTATTCTGCTCGTCACTTCTGCTCTGCCCAGTCTGTAAATGCCACTGAGCTGGGATACGGTGTGTGCCAGTCAACAGCTTTTCTCTGCTCTCTCACCCTCGGTTTCCATGGCAGCGTCACTTACTTGCTGGTACCGAAGGAGAACAGAGAAGTGCCTAGCAAACATTTCCTCTTTGTGGCATTTCCTGCTTGCTGGTCTTGCCACAGCTTTCACCACTGCCTGCTATGTATCTGGCTTCGATTCCCCTATAGCAGCAGGCTCTTGGCTCACTCCTGACATGGCTGCCGGTTGGGGCCTGGAGGACACTGGTAGTTCCAGTGCATTGTAAGCAGGAATTCAGTCAGAGAGGCTGACCGTACTGGGCCTTTTGTACCAGACTCTTCCCTGAATTAATATTTTTTTCACTGGGAAAACCGGCAAGCTCGTTTTCTGCAAGCTTCTCTGACTGCTCCCTGACCTCTGTTTACTGACATTCACCTGGAAGTGCAGACTGAGGAGCTGGGTTGACAGAGACAATAGCCACCGACATGAATGAGCAGCAAAGGGGCCACTGGTAGTCTCCTGAAGGGCTGAGATTCAGGCCATGGTGACTTAGTGACTCTCCCTGCTACTTCACAAGCCATTCTTTTCTGTCTGTGCTGCACCTGCCACAGAGCTATGGACCTCTGCTCCTTGGCTGCAAACCTGGAGGTGCGAATAGAGGAAATAGGGTGCGGACCTTCCCATCTCCTGCACTGGTAAAAAAGGTCCTGTGAGGGGATGAGCAACTTCCATCTTGGCTTCTCTCTCTCACATATATGAGAGGAGCCCACCCTCCTGGTGTGGGTCTCTGCCAGGAGAGAGAGAGGTCAGGGCTAGTGAGATAAATGACTGCAAGGTATCTAGTTCCTCTAAAAGCACAGAGAGCTTTAACCCATCTTTCATCCTTTGGCTGTGCAAAATACTATTCCAGAGGCAACTGTACAGAATTTGGGTTTCCTTCAAAGCCAGTCCCATTTTTGTATATCTGCTTGCCACTGTGATCAGACTCACACTGATACCTGTAGCTATGGCTCCTGGATTCCTTCCTTTCTTGCTGTTACAACTCCTGTGCTGGTATCTCAGCCCCCCACAGTGAACTTCCCTCACCTGCCACAGTGGTTAGACATCTCACTTGCTCCTCATGCTGGATTAGGCTATGTCCATTTTTCTCTAGGACTTAGGAACTGTTATGATTTCACACTTTGTAGCCTCATTCCTCCCCCACCATGCCTAAGCTCCCACTCACAGACTGCCCAGCCATGGTCACTGTGCCTGCAGGCCGTGCTTCCACTTTGTCTCTTTTCTGTTGACATTAGGTAAGGCAGGATGTTCTGTTCCTGTCTGTGCTGTGTTTAACTGCTGACTGCTATGATCTGCTCCATACTTAGGAAATAGGTGCACAGAAAGCAGTTGTAAAAAAGTGCAAGGTTGCATCATGATAGCTAGCCAGTATCTGATATTCAGCTGAAGGCTGGATTTTTTCAGCTGAAGGCTGAATCTTGCTGCATTTCATATCAAGTGTGGTTCTTATGCGTTTTCATTGCTCTGAAATACCACTTGTAAAGTAAGCTGTAGGAATTAGTCACAGCCCATCTTGGTAAGGGCTGGAACTGCTATTATTGCCTGGAAACCACCACACTGATAACATATGGGAATATGCATAGTGTAGGCTATACTGATCAAAAAAGGAAAGAGAAAAAATCAGTCACGTTAGACAGAGTAGCATGACAACCCTCGAAGTCCATGCAAAGAAACGCTCTTCTCAGCTTCCCTTATGAATAATAACCTGTGCTTAAATCTCTTCCAGGGCTCATCTGTCTGTCAGGTGACAAGTATAGGAGTGACTGTTATACTACTTTATACCTCACGAGCCTGTTACAACTTGTTCATCTTATCTTTTTCCCAAACCAAGAAAGTAAATTCTTTTGATTACGATTGGTACAATGTATCAGATCAGGCAAGTATGAAAATATATGATAATGAGAAAAACTCATTCTGTATGTGATGGCTGATTTCCTAAATGCTATGACAAGAGGAATTAATATAGTAAAAGCTTTTCTTTTTTTTCTTTTTTTTTCCTCAATGCAGTAAGATTGTTTTGCTCCAGGAATACAGATTTCTGTTAATTTCAGCATAAGGAGGAAAAAAACAACCCAGTGCTAAAAGAAAGAAGTAACAACTAGCCAAATAATAATAATAACAGTAATATTTTATTTACCTTTATTTTATTGTTGAAAATAAACCACCTTTTATTTAAAAAGACAAGTGTTTTGCCCTTTAGAAAGAATGCACAGTACTTGGAGGAGAAAAAACCCACTACTTGATTCCACTGCAATGCTCTGTCCTGAAGTCATCGTCAAATCTCCCACCGGCCTCCAGGGGTGTGGAGTTACTTACCTTAGTTCTGTAATTAGCGTGATAACTTCTGTAATTTGAGGATAAGACTAAGATTTTTCTCAACCTTTAGTTGCAAATGACAGTTCAGATTGAAAACTAACAGCTGATAAAAACACTAAATAGCAGGGGATTCTTTGTTGAATTTTATGCAATTTGGGCATCCAGCTCTTTTCTCTGCCTCAAACATGCAGTGAGCTCCCAGTAGTTTTCCAGCTCTTCCAAGGCTAGGCAAAATTGCAGGCCTAGGTCTGCAACATGAGTATATTTTGTTTGGCCTCCAAATACCAGGCACCTGATGTCTCCCCACCCTCTCGGCAAGCACCTGCAGACCAAAAGCAGTGTTCCCAGCCACATAAGGGCCTGGTATCGGAAATACTAGAGTGGCCAAGCAAACCTGGAGCCATTAATAATTTTCTGTTGCACAGTAGATAAAACTGTAAATATGAAGTAGATAAACAGTAGGGTAGGATTGCCCAGAGGACCTCATTATGAGTTAGTTGAGTAGGGTCTGTCAAGGGACCACTAATAAACCCTGCTGCAGCACAGAGGAGTGCAGCTTGGTGATGCCACTCCCTGGAATTAGAAGATACAGGTTTAGACAGAAGGTCACTAGGTTGTGACTTATCTCCTGAATCATTTTTCTCTCTTGCTGTTGGGGCCTGGATTGTTGCTGCTTCTGCTGATCCCTTGCAGGAGACACTTCTGTTGTGGACTCCTACAATCTGGAGTAACAGGGGCTGGAACATAATGGACAGCATATTTGGTCCCACTTCCCCCCATGGAGGCAGAGGTTGTTCAAAGGGAGCTCACTGGAATGCTTCGGGTCTTAGGTCACTAGTACTGAGTTTTGAACATCTGACCTAACTTGTGACGCTAGGGTTTGCCTGGATTTTGGGGTAAATGTTTTGAACCATATTTAAAGGGCCTGGTAGTAAGGAGCAGGTACGCAATTTGGTACTAGAATCCAAAGTCACTTTTAAAAGTAAAGCCCAATGTTCGTACTATAGTACTGCCATGGGTCACCTGTCAGAAACATTACCCTTTTTCCTTCTGTACAAAACACACGAAAGTACAGGATTTGCCCTTTGCAACTACAATGAATGGTGGAGGGGAAATCTAGAGAGAAGTTCAAAGCTGAAGCAGGGTTATTCGAGTTCAAAATGTGCACCAATTTGGAGGGATCCGAGCCTTAGTTTTTAAAAGCCAGGTTGCCAGCAATGCCCTTGAAGACCTGGGCTTTGATTGTTACTTCACATATTATTACCAGATAGAAAAAGGACTGGAAAACTAGTTTCTCATTACCTGGATTTGATCACTTGATCAAATGGCTGTTTGCCAGGCTCTGAGACTGGGAAGACCCTTGCATTAAACTTTGATTTTGCTGAAGATAGCAGGAGGAAGAGAAAAGGTAGAAGGAAAGGGAAGTCATGTACCCAACAAAACAGCATATTGATTTTTTTAGTATGCCTTTAATCATTAGCCAGGTTAATCTGGCTTTGCTGAATGGAATTTCTGGTCACATCAAGTATTTCAGCCACTTAAATATAGATCTTCATAAGAAGACATGTTGCCTCCTGCACCTTTAAAAGAGCTGCCATTTTTATTTTTAAACACTTTTCTCTTTACCTCTTCAACAGGCAGATCTGAAATGTCAACTGGGAGATGCGGGTTACATAGTGTTTGGAGTAATCCTTTTCGTCTGGGAGCTCTTGCCTACTTCCTTGGTCGTGTATTTCTTCCGTGTCCGAAACCCTACAAAAGATCTTGTAAGTGGAATTTGTTAGTGTAATGTCCAGGCAGGTCTGGAAATCTCAGCTTCTCAAGGAGCTTTTCCTTCTTTCCTTTTTGACTTCCCTTTTTCAATGTGTCCTTGTCAGAATAAAAGCAACTGAAACTTCCCCCTTCCTTATACTAACTCCTCACGAAAGAAACACATCATATTTAACGAGGAGGAAGATGAGGTGTTTCTCAGACAGTTTACCTAAAAAATTGTCAACCTTCTTAAGTTTAAGGACATATTCCTTTTGAGTTAACACAGTACTTTACTGGAGTCAGTGGAAAAGGAGTTTGTTATCCAAACTTGGGGTCTTTCATCAAATAGCAGTGAAAATGGTTGTGTGCTAACTGTTCAATGGCACATATGAAATAACAGAATTCTTTCAGCCCTGTACCCATTGAATTGTTTCCATGTCAAAGACTAATAGCCATGATAAGCACTGGCTGACATTTTTGCTTGCTATTTCAGCAGAGATTAAGTTGTGAGTTGTAAGGATAATTCCATGTAAGTATATTAAGATATATTAAGGATAATATCTAGGTAGCTAATAGATGGACAAGCATCTTTCTATAGCTGTAGGCAATGTCTCCAGGTTGACAGGCACATGGGGAATATCAGCCCTGCACTAGAATTACCAAGGAAACATCTCTGTTTCTGTAGGCCAAACCAAACCAAAGCTAATATTCCCCAAGAAGGATATGAGTGCCAAATTCACAAATAAGAGAAGCAATTAATAGAATAACTTTTTAGAGAAGGTGGTAGGTTTTATTCTCACACGCAGATTTCAGAGACAATAATAAAGTCAAGCAGAACAAGGAAGTAATACCTGACATCACACTAAGAAACCTCATGGACCCCAGCATCCATCACAAAAAAAGTAAATCTCAGCCCAACTCCTGCTTAGGAGTTAGCCAGAACAACTGCAAAAAGAAAAATGTTTTAAAGTACAGTCCAGTGATGCTGCTTTACTAAAAAGTGACCACAGAAAGATTTCATTTTATTTAAAGCAAGTTTAGTGGTGGTGGTCAAGTTTGGATAGCGTGGGAGAGATTCAAAACAGAATGAAAATAAGGGATGTGGTCTAATCTCTCAAAAAGCTGATCATGTGAAGACTTGGAATCCTACTCAAATGGAATCAGGTAGTGTTCTCTCAGAAGTCAAAGAGCACTGCAGTGACACAGATAACATATTTTTCCATTGTGATTTGCAGAAAACCTTAAATCTCCACCTTAATAAAGATACAGTCCAGAAGAGCCAATCAGTGATACAATTTCTTTTATGGGTATTTTTGTTTACAGTAGATAGTATCTGTCATAGTGGATACGCCATTGCCAAGCTTTAGAGTCAGGGCAGTCTGCTAGACCTAATAATGATTTTGTTTTTCCACGCAAGACAAATATTTTTGCTAAATAGTATCACAACAAGAGAAAGTTAGAAAGAAACAAGAAATGAAGAGACTCTGTAGCAAGGCAAAACTGAACTTCAGTGCAAGTATGCCACAAGAGGGAGGCCAAGGGCCACAGGACTTTAGTCTGATGTCTTAAGTGGACTAACTCTTAGAGCAGTTATCAAATGGTTAAAAATACTTAGCCAGAAAGCATGGGGTTAGAATTAAAACAAACTTTCTGCTAGTTAAAAAAAAAAATCTTAACAACAAGTCTGGCTTATTACAAATCTGAAATGTTCTTTATTTTTAATAAGGAACAATCCCAAGAAAAAGTGGTTCTTTGGTTTTACATTTCATTCAGGACTTCAGAAACAAAACGTTTGAGTAGAGGCAGCCTGCCTTCAGCACTGTTCAAATGTAAGGCTCCATTCCACAGACAATTATAGCCTGGAGCAAGCTGTCTGTCTGCTTTGGTGCTGACACAGGGTAGCTGTGGTGTGCGGTCCTTTGCCTTGCCCTACCTCCAGCCAGACGAATGTTGGAAATGGGGAGATGACAGAGAAGGACCTATTTTTAGTTCATCTTTGTCAAAGGTATTTAATATCTAAAAAAACAGGGGAAGATTAAACTGCTTTCCTGCTTAAGGCCAAGGAGATGTCATCCTGGCTTATCCACAGGTGCAGGGAGCCCTGTTCCCTGAGGATGGAAGCAGTGGATCAGTGGAAGAGGCTCAGCTGAGTCCTCGATGTCCCTCTACAGTGTTTCAAGAATTAAACCGACCTTCTGAGTCTTGCATGATTTCTGTTTTGATTCATAGGGAAGTAAAAGCAAGATTCTTTGTAATGAAGGAGTTACATGTACACCCCTTTCCCTGTTCTATGAAAGGACCTTTCCTTGGGACTTTGACCCTCACAGCACTGTAGGGTAGATACTGACATGCTCAGAAAGGTCCTAAGGGGCTTTTCAGCTGTAGTTTCATTAAGCAAGGTGCCAAGATTCAGCATGATCAGCTCCTGAGGCAAGGCAGATAACACACCAGGAGGGAGGAGGGTTACAAATATGGGAGGTAAACCCAAGTCTCTTCAGGCATTTCATACCCTTCAGCTCCTCAACTGCTCCCCCCCAGCTCACTGAAGTCAGCTGGCTAAAAGCGCAAAGTGTCCAGGATGGACAAGAATTCAGCAGACAGGTAAAATGCATACCGGGGGTGGTTTCAGAAATGGATTGTATCTGTCAGCTAGAAGAAAGGAAATGGAAAAGCTGTTAAGACCCATAGACTATCACTATGCTGGTAAACACAAAATGCAAAAGGATCTGTCTACAGCAAACGTAAAATTGCCTGGTTTTTTGGAAGCCAGGAGGTAAGCCTACAGTGACTTCTCTTAGAAATCAAGGACCAAGCAGTTTACCTATCTGTTGCAAGTATTGACTGAGGTTTTCCTTCCCTCAGGCTAATGCAGGAATGGTCCCAGGCCATGGCTTCAGTCCCAGATCTTACTTCTTTGACAACCCTCGCAGATACGACAGTGATGACGATCTAGCATGGAACATTGCACCACAGGGGGCACAGGGCAGGTGAGATACAAGAGGGAACCACTTGCTTCCTGTAACAGAAACTGGAGGAGGAAGAACTCTCACACAGTCCAGAAGACTAATGTAAACTGTCTAGCTCCAATTGTTGCATAATTTCCAGGGGGTGAGGGGAAGCAAAGGGCAAAGTTGCAATGGAAAGGCAGCACTGAGTGACTGTAGGGATCCAAGGGCCCCGCAGAGCCCTCAAGGACGCAAGAATGAAAACAGTTACATAATTTAAGAACTGTAACAGCATGCTGCTCTCTGAAAAACTCAGATCAGATCTCTGGGTTGCACGTTTCACCCTCTGCTTCTTCCAAGAGTGGTCTTAGAAGTGCCATTTACGAGTTTAAGCAAGTGTGAGCAAGGCAACTTAGCAAACCATCTCCCTGCCTTCAGGGAAAGCAGGGAAAAAGCAGAACAGTGCAGGCAGCAGCTTTGGGTGGTGGTAGTGAAAAACCTCTCATCTGAGGTTCTCCTGTAACATGGTTAAATATCTTGGGGTTTACCTGAAATGAAGGCAGCATTTGCTTTCCCACTTGCTGAAAGCTCAGGTGAATACACCTAAATGCTGAAATCCCACGCAATCCAGAACCAGCACAAGAAGCCCATTTTCTTTGTATAACTGTGAGCTTTAGGTAAGGATTCCCTTCTACGAAGCCACAATTCACAGCAAAAATGATTAGCACCCAGTTCAGAGAAGGAAAGGCACTGCCAGGATGCTATCCTGCCCTGAAAGGAGGCTCAGTCATGTGTTACTCGTTTGCTGTTCCTGTATCTACATTATGCTAGTAGTAGATTAGTGTAATCAGTTGTCTTAAAATGAAGGTGAACTCGCTAACCATAGCTCACATACCCACACCTAGTTCACTAAGGTTGTGCAGCCACTGATTCAGTAAAGTTGGATATTTGCTATTTACAGTTATTAGTCATCCTACTCCTGCCTTAGTTTTTCACACAGTAACTAAACCCATTGAGGATGCTGGAGGTGGTGCGCAGCAGGCTGGGGGATCCAGCCCAGAGCTAGAGGCACCCTCCCTTCCACACAGAAGCCTGAGGGAACCAGCCCCACTGGTGCCACAGGCACAAACCAGCCACCTGCCTGGTCTCACACTGCTCATGGGAGAAGAGCCAGCATGACAGAGCTGCTAACCAAGCACCGGTCCCTCTCTCGTGGACACGTAAGGTTTAGGTCTGTCACTGACAGGCCCTTGCAGTAGGTAACAGGACTTGGCAGGGAGTAGCAGCACTGCTTCTAGGGCTTTCAAACACCTACAGATTACCAAATGAGAAAATGGAGGGTCTTTGGTGAACTAGAAGAATCAGAAAACAGATAATGATTTGAGAACATTTGGGCCAAAATAATCAACAGATCAGAAAAATAAATAGCAGCCTGAACCCCTTGTTGGGGTGTTATTAGTGCATTGGAGTGTGAGAACTACCCTTGTGATTGCATTTTGCCCCCATTCACTAACCAGGTATCTACAGAACCAACCTGCCAACTACTGTTTCTTCTGTTTTCTCTTCAGTTTCTCTCCAGACTACTATGACTGGGGCCATCAGAACAACAGCTTCATGGCTTACATAGGATCCCTCCAACAAGATCCAGCACTGGACACAGACCGGCCAAGCCCTATATAACTCCAATCAACTACAGCATTCTAGGACATTCCAATATTAAAACAAATGTTCTGAAAAACAAAGCTTAGCGATGTTACTTCACCTTTTGGTTCTTAGAAGTGTTCCTATGCACAGATAAATGAAGAACTTGTCTTTGCTACGAGCTTTTCATAGTTCAAGAAGTATAAGCTAATGATTTAAATGTTGAAGACTATTCTCAGTAATACCTTGTTCTAAGCCACGGTATTTTTGGCTTTGAATAGAGTTGTTAGAGGGTATAATTTAATCATTTATGCTCATTTTAAAAGAGCAAATTTCATGAAGTGAAATGGCGTAATTATTTTCTAAGTATTTTTTATTTTTTACACTGTGTATTAGACTAGAAATAAGTGATTATGATGAATATACTGTAAACACAGGAATGGGTTGTTCAAACGTATGACAGTAGTGATTCTTACATGCACATAAAGCCTGTAAGGGAAAAATTCCAACCTGATTAAATACTGTTTTTTTTCAAGTTCCTCCTACATTCTCAGAGCACAGTTTACTCTTCGGATTATCACTTCTTACTCAATGTGGCAAGGTGGTAGGCTAAAAGTTCTGTATTCTGGTTATGATCTCAAAACACACGGCATTCTTCTAAGAAAGTAGGAAAATTTTATTAGGGACAGTTTCAGAACAACAGAGATGGGCATCTGCTCTGGCTGGAGAACTGTGAACTGAGAAACAGGCTGAAAAAAAGTTCAAAAAAATTAAAGTTACGTGATCACCTCTGTCAATCAACTCTAGGCATGTTACGTAGAAGAGTAAGTCAAATACCTACCCAGGGAGATGGATACATATAATAATACGTACTTATTAGAAAATGAGGAAGTGCAGCCTGGGAATAGAACAAGAGCCAGAAATACATAAAGCAGAAAAACCTCAAGTAGACCTAGAGGATAAATTCTGTGTAACCAGTAGACGGTCAGCAAAGCCATTCTTCAGCCTTTTATGTTCAGGGATCCAGGTGGTGGGTTGCGGTGGAAATGGTGAATAAAAGCCATTCTAATATGTGACATTTGCACACAAAAAGTCTACAAAAAATTAGTACTAATCTAAGGTGAGCAGGAGCCCTAACTCTACTTCAGGTCTTTTTATTATGCCCAATACTGATTGGTATGCTCTGCTGTGAACTCTGCATTCCCAGCGTCTATTTCTTCTTCCTCACACCAGACAAATAGAGTAAAATTCATTCCACATTTCCCTAGAAGAAAACCACATTTCTTAGAGTAATCTTTACCTCTATAAGAGCAGTTCAGTTTGAGGTGTACTACAGCAACCCCAAATGGTAGACAGGCTTCACGTTTTTTCACATTCAACTTCTTCAGGAAGTACAAGAAGTATAGAATTCTTGTATACGTTTCACAGAGGATATAGAGGGGGAAAAAAAAGAAGAAATGGGGAATAAGCTCTGCTTGGAAGGCAAAAGCATAATAGTGCCACACTCGTATGCCAAATCTTCCACAGGGACTTTAGTTTTGGGGGCCTTTGTGGCAAAAATCAAAGCATGAGCCCTGCCACTGGCAGAAGTGCAGTACAGCACATGAACTGTCTGCCCTCCAAAGCTTCCCTTAGAGACTTCAATTCTTCCCAAATGCTCATTGAAGAAAAAAAAGCCAATCAAACTATCAGTCAGAGATTAAAAACATGTGCTACAGGGTTGGGAGAAGAACAGAAATTTTATTAAACCCTTTGAAATTCTACAATCATGTTTGTACAAAACTGCCTAAAGACCTAGTGCAAGAAAAGTCTGCAGGACTTACATTTTCTTCACAGTAGATAGAGCTGCACAGCAAATCTTTGATTATGCTGATTCTGTACTTAAAACAAGCTTGATCCCTATGCCACAGCATGCATGCAAAAAAGTGGAATTACAAGTGACTATAACCAATCATAGGCATGAATTAAATACTCTCCAACACAGGAGTTTTAAATGACATGAAAGATAAGATTTTTAAATCATCACCTGTGTAACAAGTACTTACCCACCTGAACTAGAGATGAAATATGCGTATCAAATTTTTAGTAAGGTAACTTGCTAAAAATGAATACACATAGTGAAACAAGAGCTGCGGAAACCCTCTAAGGGAAATCATCTCACATGAAGAGCCCAGTCCCACTGGGTGAACCAGCCAGAAAAAGTATTTACAAAGTTGATTTTATAAGCTATTATAAGAACGCAAGAGGACACATCAGACTTCGCTTCAAAATAAGTCTTTTTGCCTCTTAAAACAACTGGACTTAAGCAGAGGCCAAATTGGCCATATTCGGACAGCAACATATTGTATTTCTGCCTTGTGCATTTCTGATGTGCTGACACAACGATGCACTGTAAACAGCAACAGGTACACAGGTTATATTCATCTTTCGAACAGAACTGAAGTGAGAATGAAAGCCTGCTCATCATCTTAAGCTTAAATGACTTGCCATGTAAATAATGTAAGTTATATAATTTCTACAAAGTGTAGTTGAAAGGTAAATGAAAACTAAAACAAAAAAAAAATTAAATCAAATTAAAGCCCAAAAATTACATTCACAAAAAGAAGTTGTAGCAGAAAATATTTTAATTCGCTTTTGATAGATTCAAACATAGCAAAGACTCGGAAGTGTTTAGATCTCAGTAAGCAGTTCCAACATTGATTTTAATAAATATTACATTTTAATAGGCTAGCTATATGGAGGAATCGTAAAGTGATGAATTGCTGATTGCTACTTCATAAATGTAAGCATCTAGATTATTTACAACATATTACAGGTTGTTTCCCAGAAAAACAGAAAGCAAGGTCAGATAAAGGTGACCCAACCATCAAAACACAACTCAAAGTGTGGCACAGTGTATTGCATGCACGTACAATGATGGACAGCACAAATCATCAGCTGAAGTAGGAAAACATCTGTTATTCCAGCTTACACAAGTCTCTATATTTCACTGCTTTAAGTCTATATTCTCACCTTTGTCCTCAGGCACTGAGGAGCAAGTTGTTCAGCAACAACACCCTACATTTTACCTATGCAGTGCGCACCAAGTCTTATCTCACCTCAGTCTTTATGACTTGTGGAAAAATGAAACGTTTCTGTCTTTGTTTTCTCGCTACCTCTGGGATTACAATCATTGTGTCATTTATAGAGGGAAATGTACTTTTACTCTGAAATGAATGACAGACCATGTTGACAAGCTGGTATCCAACAGGGAGCTGGAATTTAAAATAGTGTGGACAGTGTAACTAACCTTACTCTTTAGTATAAAAATGGATCTGTAAATTTCTAAAATTTAATTTAACGTATAAAGAGGTAAGTCATCTGACTCACATGGAAAAAATTCATAGGCAGCATAGTCACAGAATGTACATCAAATACAGTAAAAAAGACAGTGACAGGAAAGTTGTTTCAACTAGATTTGTAACCAGAAAATTCTGATGTCCTATTTCTACAATGACAGTGAAGTGAAATGCCTTCCATATTTGACCACCAAGCAAGATGTACCTTCAAATGCAACAGAACGTCCCCATATGCAGAATTTGCTGTCGAGTTGCATTTCTGTGTTTTCATGACAGAAAGGAGAGGAAAAAAAGCCTCCCATCTCTTTATGTCCTTACCCAACTGTATTAACCTTGCCTGCCTTGTGCCAATGAGGATTGTGAAGAGCAGGTGTCCAGGATCTTCATGCCTGAATCTCTCACCTGTCCCACAAGCAAGAGCATGATGCTAGTATGTGATGCTGCTTCAGTGTCCGTAGATTTCAGCCAGGCACAGGTGGAAGAAAAAAAAAAAAAGGAAAATAGCAAGTTGCACCCCCAGAAGAAGGTTGGAAGCCATTAGCTTTCCCCACAAAGCAAGGGGAAAAAGGGAAGCAATATTTTTGAGACTTGGGTTCTTCTTGGGGCATCACAGACAACACAGTATTTTTTTCAACTAGAAAATCCTGCCTAAAGCTTTAGGCACTATAATATATAACAATACAGATAAAATTCAGCTATACAGTATTCTTCACACAAGTGAGCCTACAGGTTCTAGCCCTTGCAGGTCAATCCAAAAGGCAAGGAATTAATGACCAACTGAAACCCACACTCTTTCAATATATACAATTACTCAGAAGAGTTAGATACTTGGGGTGTAACTCATTCACCAAACACAGCTGTTCACAGCTGAGCTAGTTACCTAGATCCCCACTTCAATTTAATGGAGAATTTTTTTCTAGGTAAAAAACATAACATCCCCAGACTGGCATCACCTTTCTCTAACACCACAATAAATTATCTACTGGCTTAAACAGGAACTTCTAACGAGATACCAGTTCATTGCTAATTTGTGCAACTATCACCACAACTTTGTGGGGGCGGTTTGTTGGTTTTGGTTTTCTTTTTGCCCTTTCATTTAGCTTACCCCAGTCTGATTCAAGAAGGTTTACTTTTTTGAGAAACAGTATTTTTCATAATAGCAAGTGTCAGCAGGATAGTCTCTCTCATTTCCAGCCAGGTAGTCTGGAAACAAAGGACATAAGAGTGTACTCTAGCTTTCAAAAAACCTTAGCTGCAAAGGAGCACGCTATATAAGCCAACACAGTTACAATCAATTATAGAAACAGGTCACTAAACATCTCGTAGGGTGAAAAAAAATTGTTTAAGAGCACTTTATTTTGTGAAGATTTGTTTTTAAAAAACAAGAGATGTATCTACACTGCACCAGCACTTCCTACATTCATAACTCCTAACTTCACTTTGAAACATGCTGGTATAAAAAAAAAAAAAGGGAAAAAAAGAAAAATCATTACTTCATTTTAAATTTAAACCAATGTTTGGTTGCTACTAATCAGCAGTGATGTTACTGAATTCTGTTTTGGACAACAGTAAGTTATCATTGACATTTGTGGACAATGATACATAATTTCTTATTTCATGAAAGCTATGTTATTAAACATACCCGTTTTTCTTATGCTGAAGATCCTTTTAAAGAAGATACAATTAGGGCTTGCATAGATAGAGTATGTGGTATTCAATGTTGGTGTGATTATTAATTTTAAAAAGCATCTTTAAGTGACTACAAAAACAAGTTCTGACTTTTTGCACCGACCTTTTGACATAGCATTGAAACATAACCCATAAAGAGCAAAAAGCTCAAGACTGAAGTGTGCTATTTTAACATTTTAGACATTATAAAGACAATTTCTAGAAACCAAACTTGTGATTATAACCTAGAAAATAAAATGGAGTAGATGCAAATTTCACTGACCGACAGGCTTTTCAGCTAGCAGCACTCCACTAACCATCTCTCCCTGCCCTGACTCCCACTCCCAAGCAAATGTAGGTAGCCAACAGGGCACAGAAGTCACTTCCAACTGTGCTGCATCAGAGACAAAGTAGTTATTTTAAAGAAAAATGGGAAATTCTTAAAAGCAGCACATAAAGAAAAAAAATATGTTGATATCAGCATGATGCAGAAAAGCTTGGTATGGAATAAGATTTTATGCTTGGATTAATTTTGTATTTTTAAATACACTTCATTATTACACTAAGAAGTCAGAACTCAACTAGAGCCTTACTTAGTTTTCTTTCTTTTTTTTTTTTTTCTTCCCTTCCCCCCTCCCCCCCCCTTCCTTCTTTTAGAGCGACAGAATCAGCATACCCAATCCTTAGAATATACTTAAGCTCAGTACTGGGGAGAGGGGAGAGGTGAAGCACCTCTCCCAGGACAGGCCAAGTGAGGGTGGAGATACATGTGTTTTCATATAAAACAACTGTCTCAAAAAGGCAAGAAAATAAAGAAAATTTTTACGAAGTTTCAGCACAACAGAACCGTGAGCAGAGAACTTAAACAGATCAGCATAATTTACACATTTAAAAACTATATATTTCATTCATAAATATCTTTCCTAATTAATAACCATTCCTCATTTAAACATAAATATTCAAGTTGGTGTTTGATTTTACTTTTTATCAGTTCATGCGAGTCCTGTAAGGATCAGTTCCTTCTGCTCAATGCAGTCATGTAAATGGTCTTCACTAAAGGGTTGCACAAAGGCCTTCATTACCTATTTTGTTGTAATAAAACTTTAAAATTCTGCAGCTCTCTTATACTTGTGGAAAGCCTGTAAAACAAAAAATCCTTAAGTGTTAGTAAGACAACTGTGAAAGAGAAGTGCAAATCATAATCTTCCAGGGGAGCTTTTTGTTCTTTTTGTTCGTTTCGTTTTCATTTGGTTTGGGTGGTTTTTTTGTGGTTTTGTTTAGTTTTTGTTTGTTTGGGTTTTTTTAAACACAATTCTGTTCCAAAGATGGACACACTTAAAATACTACTTGCCCTCAAAAGATCTACTATCTGACTCTCCAGTATATTTACATAATATATTGCAGGGATTAATGTTTATATCTTTAATTGTCCTGACTTCATTAACCATCTAAAAATGGAAGTAGTAGTATTGAACAGGAACAGATTGTTATATTCAAGATCTGAAGAACTAGCATGATGAACAATGCAAATTCTATACAGCTTTTAAAGCTGTTTTGTCACTTGAATGGGTTAAATTTAAAAAAACCCTCAAAACTGAAGTTTTTGCAAAAATATCATACACAACAAATCTAAAACCTGAAGAACCAAATGATAGTGTTAAAAAAAAATATTTTTTTTTCTTTTTTCACCATTTTTTACATGCACTCATTTAAACCAGAAATACAAAATGTAGAACAGCTGTAGTCAGTGTTCAAAAAGGATACTTACTCAAAGTCTAATGCTTATGACTGTTTAAGAGACTTCCCTTTGGGAAGGGAGGGGGGGTTTAACAGAGAGCATCTGTTACTTGTCTAGTGGCCAGCCTAGCTCTAAACTTTGATACCTCCAGCTTTCACAAGATGGAATTTATGAGTTTTGTGATGAAGTGACTAATTGGATAGAAACACAGAATGATGACCAAGGCTAATAATCAACACTCCACATACTCAGTTTGATGGCATTAAGTGTATCAATATCACCAATAGTAATTCAGCCTTTAAGAAGCTACAGCTACATGTACAGTAATACCTTTCAACAGACCTTGAGTGTTGACACTGAAAGTTTCACATTTTTTCTACTGTAGAAATTATAACAACTCACCTTCCAAAGGCATTTAAGAGAGCAACTATTTCTTGACGTGTGAGTTGAAAACCTTTTGATGGGCTGTTCTCAGGAAGGCTCTGTATTTCTTTCTCGGAAAACAAGATCTTCAGAGCAGTTCCTAAGCCTTGAGTCTAGAAAAATAGTCCAATGTTTTAACATCAATGAGATCAGTCCTTCAAACACTCAGAAAACCATAAAGAAGTGAAAAAATAACTAATCCAGGCAAACTGTAGTACCAGTTCTTATATATTGACACTCCCTCAACCCAAGTAACTGCACTCAAATCAGGACACTAAAGGGAATGCATGCCATCAATTGTGTTCCAGGTTAAGTCACTTAAGAACACTGGTTTCCTGAGGTGTACTTGCTCTTCATCTCCATGTTTTTAATCTCTTCCTTTCCTAACTCTTTTATTCTCAGCCACAACAGATGCACATGAAAATATTCCTGTTACAATTCCTGCCCCTTACCTTACGGATGTCCCACTGCTGCAGGAGCTGTTGGATAAGATCTCCCCTTTTCCTCTCCCCTCCCCCTTTGAAGTCAAATTAGGTTTTATTATGATGTATCACAACACTTCTGGTTTTTTCCACCTCCAGTCCCAGTGGCAGATACTGCAGTTTCAATCCCTATTTTCTATAGAGGAATAGGAGAAGCTATTCTTATTTCTCTTTTTAATCGGGCTACAGAAACAACCACTGGATTTTGACAAAAAGTGGTTGAGGCTGGCTGCAAGAGAATTTTATACATCAGGAAATCTGTCCCTATTACATCTTGTGTGAGAAGGGAAAAAACAACAATAGATCAGAAACATTAACTAGGACGGGGTAGGAAGAACTCCGGAAATTCATCAGAGACCAATAAGTTTTTCATGTGATAAACTGTTTTGAAAACCAAACTCTGGTAAGCTTAATGCTATACAGCAGTATAGTAGAGTAGGCACCTAAAAGTAACAACTACTCTTGCTGGACTTAACATTGTCTTGAGATTTAAAATCTTTTCAATAAAATAAAAATTACTCAGGGTCCAGAAACAGAAACTAGTTTTCAGCTTTCAGCTTCACTGTGAACCTTTGCATTCATTTGCTGCCTTCTGCACAAACTGTGAAAATCTGGACAATACAAACTACATACACCTTTTAGCAAATTAAATAGCTGTCGACTAAACAAAAGAAACATTTTTTTAGTAATTTTTTAAAAATAAAAATTAAGTGAACTATATATATGTCTATATTTAACATATAGGTGGGAATATCAAAGATCAACCATGTGCAGGAAGTCTGAATGCTACGGTAAGAGGCATCCTGACAAACTGAAAGAGATGATTATCTTCTAACTTCCTTCTGCCTGTCACACACAGAGAAAATGAACCCTACCTGCAGTTTGCCCCACAGCCTGCATTTATCACATCCAACACAGTCCATTATGCGGGATATGTTCTTGAAATGCAATCTGAATTCTTCCTATCAGTTAAAAACAAAATAGAAAAAAAAGGTTAAGTTAAAGTACCTCTTAGCTTTACAAAAACAGAAGGTTAACTAATCTAGTACCACTAGAATTTCAATTAACTATTACTAAAACTGAACAAAACCACTACCTTATGTGGTCAGGCCATTACAAAGGTCCATGTAAACCCAGAATCTTGTTTCCAAGCCACTGCTAACATTTAATTCCTCAAAAACCCCCAAAAATAAAAGACATGCAGGGTAACGCTTGCATTCTGCACACCAAATTTCTACCAACTTTCTTAATTTTTTCTGAGCTCTAAGTACTGTATCTGTGTCCCTGCCCAATTATTCTTCCATTATTCAAATCCCTTTCGACCCAACCTACCTTTCTGACAATCAGGCAAACAAGTTAAAATTCATAAAAGACATTTTCAGTCCACAGCTATGAGTAGACCTTTGCAGCTTCAGTCAGAGTGGAGACAAACACAGCACAGGACTTGTTAAGATTATCTCAAATATTTAACATCAGAAAAACACTAGTTGGGCTGAAAAAGTACTGTCACCTTTCTAATAACATTCTTTCCAATGCTGATGAAATCCCATTCTATCACTGAAATAAGTATTAAGAGTATTAATGAATATTAAACCAGACCTTTATTTCTAGGCCACACTCCAGCTGTGGAATTGTAGTGCATACCAATATGAACATCAGCATATTAACACTGGAACTTGTTAGGTTGTAAAATCATTCACATAAGGTTCCTGTACCTAGGAATTATATTTTTCTAATAGTAAGTGTAGTATTATATTACACTATATTATATAAGGCATATGTTTTTTTAAGCAAACGTCACTGTTTTGGTTCTTTCGTTTTTGTTTTGTTTGGTTTTTTGGGGTGTGTTTGTTTGTTGTTTGGGGGGGGTGTTGTTTGTTTGTTTTTCCCTAGATACTTACGTGAAACAGATACTTTACCTAAAGAGCACCAATTTTATCTTCTGGCAATTAAACTCATGTGCCTCACCACAGTGCTGATTGCAGACCCCAGGTACTAAACCAAGATATTTCAGTCTGCTTGGCACAGGACAACACCTTGTATTAATTTACTATAAAGTAGAATAAGAGGCCTCAGATATAATTCTGCAAGGTTTTATCCCTGACTCTTCTGCTCTCTGCAGTATGCTTCTGGTAAGTAGAGAAGTTTTCTAAAATAACACAATTTAATTCCAAAATGGATATTTTGGATGTCATTCATAAAACTAGCCTTACCTTTAATGACTTGGCTCCTTTTTTATCTCCAGCAAACATGGACTTTTCATCAAAGTGCATATGGAAGGACCTAATAAAGACAAAATGCAAAAAAAAAAAAAAAAAAAAGCAAAACACTGGAATAAACTACATTGTTTCATTGAGCTTCGTGACAAGCTGATGCCATGAGTGTAAAATACTTTTCAGAATTCCTAGTTTTGCAGAGTAGCTCTGAATTGCATCAGTTTTACTATTCCATAACTATAATTTGAAATCTATTTACAGTTTTATTGAGAATTTTTTTCACCCCATTTCCACTGATTAAGATTTTTTTTCAATATACTCTGAAATAGTGTTAACATTTGCCTTTCAGTTGATCCTTGTCTGACCACATCTCAAATACCTAGGAAAAGTATGATTAGGGACAGCAATGAAGCCACACAGCACATTATCAATCACAAAAATTATCAAGAAGGTGAGCAAAGGAACTGGACTAAAGAACCTTACAGAGTAAACAGAAGGAAGAAGGGATGGCTAAAACCCTAGAGGACAGGGAGTAATCCAGGCCACTGTAGGGTTTTTTTGTTGTTGTGTTTTGTTTATTTGTGGTTTGTTATTTTTTTTTTAAGACTGCTATATTCAAACCTTCAAAATATGGACAAATTTCTCTTGTTCTCTCCCATTACTTAATTTTATTTCTTCATTCCACTCTCCTTGTCCTATCATATCAAAAAGTCATCTATTCTCACTTGCGAATATACTGAAAACTTCAAACTATTGATAAAAAAAAAATAAAATCCTATCCTTACTTTGTATCCCTGAAGATATCCAGTAAGAGAGCTTTAGATTCAGCATCTTCATGACCATTTCCAGTGTAAAGATCAACAACTGAACGCTCAAAGTATGGTGCAACCTTGGACAAAGCACGCAGCTCTATCAAATACAAGAAGTATAAGTTTTTGAGCCTCCTTGGTCCTTCTCCTTTTGTTTCAATGGGGTCAAAGCGGCGAGTGAACTCTTTCACATTCGGTCCCCAGCGAGGCTTCCCCCAGGTTTCTACACAGAGGAGAAAAAAAATAAGGTGGGGGGAGGGAAACATACATATTTAGAAAAAGAAAACAACTAAGTATGCATCAAAATTTTTCAGGAAAAAAAAACCCCACAACAAATACATGCTACAGATATTGTAGAATTCCATTTGGCAGTTTTACCTAGACTTAAATTACCTTCAAGAAGATAATTTGCACACAGATGCAAGTTGATGCTAGCATGAAGTCCAGAAATGAGTTTATAAAATACTCTTTTTTCAAGGCAAAGACCTGTTCAGGAAAAAAAGACAAACAGACCCCAAACTAAATACTGGAAATAACATATTAAAATGAATATATACCTTAATATTTCATTGATGCAAGTCTGATGCATCATTTGACTTTCAAGAGTTACAATAACAGTACTTCAGCATTGATAATAAGCCCCTATATCCATCACAGGAAAAGTTTATCTCTGATTTTTCATATAAAGAAGATCCAAGAATGAAGTGTGACATATCTTACTTGGTATTTTAGTGCTCTAATAAATACAGTCAAATAAGTATCTGGTCAGCTAGTACAGCTAAATTGCCACACAAAATGATAAGATGCCTACACTGTTTGAGAAAAAAATTAATTTAAATAATCTTGATTTTTGACAGTCTGGAAACCAGAAACTGTGACCCGTTCTAATAAGAATTAAAACTACTACTGAATTAGAGTAGTGACCTTACAGACAAAAAACCCAACCAAACATAAAAAACAGAGGAAAGCCTTATGGCATTGGAAGACAGCAAAAATATTTCTTCCCACCTCTATTGTAAATTCACTGAAGATTTCAATGCAAAGAGCAAAACTTTGAAAAATATTACTTGGATGAATGCAGACTTCTACAGTGTAAACAAAAATACAATGGCATTGGGTGGCCAAAAACATAATTTAAATGCAGAAATTACTTGTAATACCAATTAGACGCAGAGAAGAGACTGTACTTAGAGTTTAGGATTTTATTCATTTCTCAAAGATATGTTTGGGTGACTTCCCCACCACCCCAATCTCCATGATTGGAAGCGGGAAGAGCTGATGGTGAAGCCTATTTGTGAGGCTGAGATATGGCCTCATTTAAAGGCATTACGTTTTTAAAAGCATGTAAATTCATATCCTTTACACTAGCACCAGTCAGAGATTTCCAACTAGACAAGTGAAGGCTTATGAAAGGTGGAATGAATCAAGTTTAAAATTACATACAATTAAATACCATTAACTCGCTCACTTTTTTGATTGCTACAGCTGTAATAATAATTTCTATTTCAATATGAATAAAAAACAAATTGTTTTCCCTTCTGATCACACATTATACTTATGTTAGTTTATATACTGGGGACAGAACCATCAAAAACTTCAAAGTTTTTTAATGCTGTTTTCAAATAAAAACCACCTGGCAATGTTACTAATGATAACATCCCTGCTTAAATACTTAGAATTTTCTGCTCATTTTAGGTAACTGGTATTGAAGTGAATTCCTCCTTTATAATAACATATGAAACATTGAAGGGTTTAAGGATTATGCCATCTAAGCGAATGAGAAGATTTTTAAAGACCCTCAGGAAAAAAAAATAAAATTCTTTGAATGACGCTTTGAAGTTCTGTACAATTTATGAAAAATATTTGGTGAGATGAAAAAAATAACTAGTGTTTCTTCTAGCAAATTTAACATTATATTAACCCAACCAAGAGCCTTTACCTTCTAGCCATGTGTAGAAAGATTCTCCTGTAAATACAAAGTATATAGTTAAATGAAGAGTATCCATTTGCAGCATTACAGTATCTTTATATTACTATGCACATAACAGTAGCTGCCACCTGGACATAAAGCTAAATACTTAATGTTATTAGCAAGATAACTGGAGATGCATAATCACAACACATATTCTGTTACAAGGATAAGAACCAACAACAGAACTGTATTTTGCTCTTATCCATGCCTTCCCCCTACTCCAAATGAAGGAATTATTCCAGCAAAACCATTTTCTGATCAATGACCTGTATAAGAACATAACTTTTCTGCTCTCTAATGCTATAGCAATAAGGTGAATAAATCAGAAGACCAAAACTCTTTAATTTACTTCACTTATGCAAATCAAGAAAAAAAAGATAACTTACCACCACCCCCCCCTTCAGGGTGGTGTGGAGGGGGAAACAAAAAAAAAAAAAAAAAAAAAAAAAAAAAAAAAAAGAGAATTCATAAGCATTAAAAATATTATTTCCACAGCAATATAGTAATGAAACACAGACATTACTACAAACATTAAATAAGGCTTATGTACTTTTTCAATCTAAAAAATATAAAAAAACAAACAAGCTTTCCATCCTCTTTCTCCTCCTCAAGATCATTAGAGACTAAACACATTATAATAATTAAAGTCACTAAGAATTTGAAATTTTAGTAGTAGATGATTTACGTATTTTTGACAGCTATGCTTTAGCTTCAGAAAGATGGTAAAAAAGTCTTATTCTTCAGTTCACATTATTCAATACCCTGACCACTGTTCCTGAGCTAAACTTCTCCTACAATTCATTTTATTTGTATATAGCAGCAATAAATTATCTCAATATTTATAATTACTAAAAGCTATCTTGATTTTCTAATGTGTGGTCATGTTTTCTAACTCAATCTTTTGGCTAACAGACTATTTAAGGGAAATGAGACACACTGGCAGGGGAAAGTTGATTAATTTGGAACACCAGGTTACAGTTTTCAATTTAAATTCGAAAACTTAAAACACCAAGTCATTGGCATTTTTTTTTTAAAACATTCTGGCAGATAAATGAGCCGTCCTAAGTATCCACTCTTTCTTCAAATAATGCAATTATTTGTACATTTGTATACATTAAACGTTACAGATGGAAAAAGTACACCCACATTACACCAGGACGACTAAGAGCTGAAGTGATTAAATTAAATGCTCTAGGAAAAAATACCAAGGGAAGAATACAAGAGTGCTGAAATTTCTGTTAAACTTTAACTCCTTCCCATCCACATTGGAAAATTACTGTGGCACTAAACAGTTTGAGATTTTAGTTTCCATGTTAGCTCCCCTGGCATTAATAACCCTATTCATATGCATAAGATTAAGCATGTATGTAATCAAGTATCACAAGACTTAGTCTAAAAACTGAAAATCACAGAATCATAGCATGGTTTGTGTTGGAAGGGACCTTTAAGGGTCATCCAGTCCAACCACCCTGCAGTAAGCAGGGAAGTCTTTAACAATATCAGGTTGTTCAAAGTCCTGTACAACCTCACTTTAAATGTTTCCAGAGATGGAAAAATGGGCAGCTACTTCTACAGAGGAAATTAAAAAAGCAGAAAGCACACCTACAGACTTGAAGATAACTATTTGTATCACTCATATTTCAATAGTCACTATGTTAAAAGAACTGCAGTAGAAAATCAAACAGGCAAGACCCACCCCTACTAGGCGCCAGTGGATTTAAAGGACGATAGACAGATCGAGGCCTAGAAAATAAGTTAGAAAACACAAAAATCAGTTGTAAGCTAAACTGAAGTGAGAGTATAAAAAAAACCAGGCTTCCTTTCCCTCCCAATTACTTGAAGCAGTTTTCTTCGTAGATGCTGTTCCACACTCTCCAAGCAGAAGGCCCCTTGTATCCAGTGTAACGTTCTGGATTCAGCAGCAAATCCACATACTGCGCATCAGGAGATCTCTCATCTAAACAGGAAACCTTTTGTTACATATTCTAACTGATCAGATAAAGATGTATTTTATAAAAAGTCACACAGAATTAATTATAAATAAGAGGTGTCATATAATACTGCTCTGTCTTTCAGTTGGATTATAAATGCTTTGTACATAAAAATACAGCAACATAAACACTAAATAGAAAGCTCAAAAGTATGTAATTTACTCCAGAGTCTCTTGTGTAGCCTTAACTTCTACAATGTCTGAAACACCTTCTATGTGGCTTCTTCAGCTCCATCATAAACACTTGTCATGTAGCACCCTGTGCTAAGGTATAAACAGTGATCTGTTTTAAATAGGTTTCAAATTCAAGGTTTACTTGTCCAGAAGCACTTGGCTGGGGAGTTGCTTTTTTGAAAGGGATATACTGCTGCAGGGGCTTCTGGATAAAGACAAAGAAGTGTATCTTGTAGTTGGTACATAGTGTATATCTATTAGCTGAATCCCTTTTTTTCCCCAAATCTGCTTGCATACTGGCAGAAAGTCTGGATCGTTCTGCTTAACTGAACAAACTTTCAGCATATTGCAGAATGCTTTGTTGCGTTATGGAAAGAAACATGTTACTTAAGCAGCATTTCAACAAGTTATGCCCTCATCTCTGAGGTTCACTACAAATTTGGGCAACATATCCAAAGAAAACTGTGAAATAGTGCGCCCTCTGCTTTAAAACTCTGTATGAATAGAAACTTAAGCTTTAAGCTACAACCAGTAAAAAGCAGGAAGAATCCCCTCCTCTTTGAAGTTCTAGGTCAAGAGTAACTCATGCTTAAAAAATCCCGAACACAATACAAGTCAGTAGGCCAGAGACTTATTCATAGGAATAGGCCAAGCAGTGCAATTGAGTATTTCCTCAGATGTTGAAAGAAGCCAGAGAAACAAAAAGTGAAAATTGCTCTAAAAAGAAGGGTTGATTCTGCATGAGCAGTTAAGCATCACTTCAGCAGTAGTAGCAAAAAACAAAGAAAAGAGACAGACACGTGATGCACAACAACAGAGTGCCAGATGGGACAAAGTCAAATTACAGCTTTTATTTTTGACAGCATGGCTAACCTAAGCAGTTCCTACACTTCCTGGTTACTTCACATCTTCTCCCCTCCCCCTCTCATTATCCACATACAACCAAGTCCCAAGTCTGTGCAAGAGAAAGATGGAAAGCTGGCCTGGGTTATGAAGTTTTTCAGCTAGATCAATTCCCTTATCCAGTTTATCATTAAGCCCAACAAAAAGCCTAGTAAAACTGATGGTATGGTTTTGTGCTACAGTTGAGTGAATTAAGAGCTTTCTTACCATCTGGAAGAAAGAAAAGGAAGAGAACAAGAGTTTCTACCACCTCCCACTAATTGTTCTCTCTCACCCCCTCCCTGCTCCAGCTCACAAACTCACCTGATAAACCAATTCATTACAACAATAGTAGAGATGGGAAGGAAATGTCAACTTACTTTCCCTCTATTCAAGTATGGGAATCAGCTTACTCATGCAGAAAGATGCACACCAGAGCTAGACAAAAAAAAGCACTGGAAGAACAGCACTGAGGGCAGTACAGCCTCCTTCAGCAGAGTATGATGTAAAAAGAGACAGAAGTTGAATCAGGATCTACTGAAACTAGTATTACTTCTAAAAGAAATGCTCCTGAACTACATCTGAGTCCTCTTAAAAATTTAAGTAGGCAGCTTGAATATAGAAGAGATAGCAGCTTACTGCATGTAACAGTTCAGATCTACAGAAACAGCTTATATAGAAAACATTCACAGATAAGATGCATCAGAAGTGCAGGAAGGGAACTGCAGTTTAGTTTATTACAGATGCTACTTTCTCAGGTGACACCAAACAACAGCCTAAAGGTAGATTAAAACATGTTGCATTATGTCCTAAGTCTTCCTAGCATAGAAAGCTTTCTAAGTTATTTATTAAAAAGGCCTTTAGCAGTCATTCCTGAACCTGGCAATTCTCACATTTGTCTCAAAAACATTCCTTTGAGCTTTGAATGTTACAAGCAAATAAAAAGACTCGCATATATGGAGTAGAGGGAAGACACAATCTAGTATCCTAATGTTTTAGCAATAGGAAAGTCCTTACAAATAAGGGTCAATTTAGTGCAGGGATTATTTGGAAACAGAGCAAGGCTGGAAGAACAAACTCAGTCCAAGCACAGACAGTAGAATAGCAACAAAAATAATACGTAAGTAAAAAACCGAATCAGCTGCAAGTAATTTGTCTTATATTTGTGCTAGATGCAACTATTTTGTGAGAGGCTTTAAAAAAAAAAAAAAAAAGCTAAACCCCTCACATTTACCTTCTTTTTTATTTCTACAAAAGTCTCCTGCTCACTATATTAACAGGAGACAACAGTGAATGTGCTCTGTGCAAACTACCAAAGGCTCCTTGTAAAAAATTACATTCTTTGCATGTAAGATGATATGAACTGTCACATCTCCATTTATCACAAAATTAAAATTTCTTTAAAATGGCTATTTGCAGAGAAACTAGCATCTTTTGTGGGGGGTTTTTTTGGGTTTTAAGAAACAGCAAATAAAACAAACTCTGAAAAAGCTTAAACATTTTACCATCAAGTTCACAAAAATGATCCTGTGAATCATCGTATCTTGCCCAGTCAATGAAAGCTTCCTTACTTTGGTTACTGAAGGAAAAAAACATACATTTGATTTTAAACTTTTAAATAAACAACATCAATAAGAACTACCGAAAGAAATGCAATTCATATATATTAACTTGAAACCAAATTCTGACTTAGTGTACCTGAAACTCGAGAATATATGGAGATACTGCTTGTTAGAGATTCAAGCAGGCATCAACTGCAATACTTTAAAAAGTCATCTTAATGTTAAGGCAGCAAGAAAGATTTTACCATCATTATTTGAACAAACTGTGGCAGTGACTTCTCATCCTTCTCTAAGAGTTTGGTAAAATATTTTCATTGAATGCATTTTTAACACTTTTCAATGTACCACTTTAGCAGCTGTCACTTTGTGGGGCTGAAGGGATCATTTTCACAACCTGTACTTTAAGTGAAATCTACAATAGTTAGCCTTGCTTTCTAGTGGGAAACTCAATGTCTAAACACCCCTTCCAAGCTAAATTACTCTATGAGTATGATTTGTCTTGAGCCTTTTAAATAATAATGATATTCTGCTCACTCCAGCATTTTCAAAGGTGTACTGTACCAGAGAGACAAGTACTTTGAAGTTCCCACACTGTGAAACACAACCAGTGCCAAAAGCCAAATGCTTTCTTCTATGCTTATGTGCAGGATAAAGTGCCGATGCCACACTACTGACAGCAAAATGTAGGCAAAGTTAAGATTGGGAACTCTGCTCCAGAGTGCACTGAAGTGCAGTGAAGGACCCTGAAATAATGAAAACAACCTATTCTGTTTGATCACATTAGTACTAGCTCAATCCTACAAACAGAGACAATTCAATAACAAGATACATTTCTAATCTTCTGCCAAATCACAGCAGGAGGCTTTGTACTTGGCATTAAGTGAGGAACTTCTCCAGTAATTACTAGCAAGCAAGGTTTGGTAGAAGAAACACAGCTGATAAAGGAAAATAACCCAAAACCATGAGGATGATGTGCTGTCAAGTAGAGAACGTGGAGGTTTGCCTGCAAAACACAAACTCTTCCTTCACTTGCAGGAATTACTACTTCCCCTCTCCCAGCTTTGTCTATCCTACTCTCACCAAAGGCATTCTCTTTAGATCTCCATGTGTACTCAATCTCACATTCTCTTGCCCTGCACAAGTGGAAGAGAGTTAGTTTCTTATTTCTCCTAAAAAACCTTGAAAAAGGGCTCTACCCAGTTTGGTTTAAAACACTGCACGCCAGGCAGCAGTAGTTGCTTTTTCATAGCAGTCCCATTTTGTCAGATGAAAGGAAAAGGTTTCAACATCTTTCTCAGGCACAACTGCTGAAACCTGTGGTCAAAGACACCACACCACTCCAGCATCAGTGAAGAATTGATTCTTTCATTTCTATTTTTTAAAGGTGGGGAATCTAGAATGCTAGTTTTCCTATGTGCTGTTATGTACCCTTTCCTACTCGGGGGCAACACCATCCTCCCATCCAATCCTGACTGTGTCATGCAATAAGCAAGATCAGGGAATTGATCCAAGCTAAAAATAACTTTTCCAACAACAGAAGTAACTCACAAGCTCCCTGATCTGGCTCACTGAATGATCACAAACAGGAACATTAGTGTAACAAAGGGACAGAGCAGGACAGAATCCCTTAATCCAGCACAGTCATCAAGAACAAAGACTGATACTGGTAAAAAGTAGAAAAAATGTGGGTTTATTTGCAAGTTTCTTCCAACGTTGTAAGATACCTCTTTCAAATAACAGCCAAGTGTGTTTTGTTTGTTTGATTTTTAAACAAGAAATTCTGCTTAGCACTTAACTTTACCTTCAGATGTTCCTGCATCATTTCACATTTACTTTCTAATGGGCTACGAAAAGAATGAAGAACAGAAAACAGCGCATCGCAAAAATGAGACAGACGAAATGAAATGCTCCTCCGTTACTATTTTTGTACTCCTCTTTTAAAACACAGCATACCTTAAGGTACTGTTAACTGCTCCCAGTTTGTTAGCTTGTTCACAGTCTTCCAACTCTTTGGAATTATTTGCCGCTTTTGAATACTGTAAGAAAGTTCATAGTTAATATATAAACGAATCACTTAAAGTTCTCTGAGACCAGATGTTGTGAAAGGTATTTCTAGGTTTAGCAGTGAATTGGCTAGAAAATCCTCAGATTTTAGAAGGAGTAAGTAATTTGGGAACATTTTTCTATTGCTTTTCACTTAATTTCATCAGGCCAATTTTGCTCTGTGGACTTAACTACCACAAAAAATTCAGCTAAATATATTTTTTGCCTTTTTTGTTGTTGTTTTGTTTAAATTAAACGGAGTTCTGAGTTGTTTCAGATACTTACATTCTTGTAAAAGGACCTTGGAAGACAAGCAGTGTCATACGTACAAACACACTTTGTATTTCACAAGCATAATCATACCTCAAGTTTCATTGGTCATTTAAGTAGGAAAATGTATCAGTTTGAGCCATTTTCCCCTCACATTTCATTTAATCCTATTCATTGGCATGCTCTAGATATGTACAGGCCTGGAAGAGAGGCTTTTCAAACTGAACTCAAATTTTGATTATTTTAAAACTGGAATTGAAATATTTAAGCTGAAATCTGATTCTACAGTACTTTTTAAAAAGTAATCCTTCAAAATAGACTTACTATTAGAATACAACTAAGGAAAATATTATTAAAATTAAATACCAAATTCCACTACTCTACAAAAACATGATTATGACAGCAGGGAATTTGTTAAATCTGTCAGCTTAAAACTCAAAAAATCCTGCTAACAGTTTCAGAACATAATAGATAGTATCAGTGCTCTCTTAAAAAAAGATAAACCTGATTTCCTCCCTTTTTTTTTTTGAGGTTTTGTGTTGGTGTGCTTTTTCTTTTGCAGACTGAGCCTTAGGTTTACACAGATTTCTGCTTATCACAGTACTTAAGAAAGAAGAAAATTATTTAATGTTAAGTTACTGATATCTTATATAAAGCTAAACTGTTGGCTTCACTTCAGGGCACATACATCTTGACATGATGGATTACTATTCAAAATCAGCTCAAAATAAAAATGCAAGCTAAAGGCTTTGGTCAACCCTTCAGAAATAGCAAACAACAATCATAATTTGATAATTTTTTAAAAAAAAGAGAATAGTTAATTTCTGAGGACTGACTTGTGGTCAAGATGCCAAAGTACCACCACAGTACATATCACAATACTTCTCAGAAAAGAAAGGATTTAATTAAAACTGTTCAGATGAGTAAGCAAGACGACTTGCTTTAAAAATGCATTTGCCAAAACCAATACAAGGAAAAACAGCAAAGCATACTGACAACCAAAGAAGTGAAGGAGACTAAAATACTCTAACAATTTAAACCTTGTCAGGAAGGTGCTTTGCCCATAAAAACTTATTCTAGAAGCAACTTCTCGCACAATTTTCTTGGATTTTCCAGGTATAAGGATTCATTCTTTAGCATCATATGGATGTTAAATGGAAAAATCTGAACAAAGAACAATTCTGACCTAGAATGAAACAGATACTGCTGATGAAATAACACAGAGATGCTGAAATAAACATTCTGCATGTCTAGAGTTGCAAACCAATCCCTACCCTAAAGTGATGAAAGTTACTGCCAAGAATGTAATTCTAAATTTAAGGTTTCAAGCAGAATGAGCATTCAGGTCTCAAAACCTGCCTGAGCTGTTCCAGAGGAGGGCCATGAAGATGATCAGGGGGCTATCCCTACGAGGGCGGGATGAGGAAGCTGGGATTGCTCAACCTGGCGAAGGCTGCAGGGAGATCTTATAGAGGCCTTCCAGGGATGCCACTTAAATGGTGCCTACAAGAAAGATGGGGAGGGACTCTTTATTAGGGAGTGTAGTGATAGGATGAGAGGCAAACATCTCAAACTGAAAGAGCATAGATTTAGATTAGATATTAGGAAGAAATTCTTTACTGTGAGGGAGGCGAGACACTGGAACAGGTTGCTCAGAGAAGTTGTGGATGCCCTCTCCTTAGAAGTGTTCAAGGACAGGCTGGATGGGGCTTTGAGCAACTGATCTAGTGGGAGGTGTCCCTGCTTATGGCAGGGAGGGTGAAACTAGATGATCTTCAAGGTCCCTTCCAACTCAAGCCATTCTATGAAAACATGTTGCCAGGCTTCACTATTCTCCAGTGTTTAACAGCAACAGCTACCAGATCAGCGTTCTGTGACCACTCACTAGATCAGGACAAAGTACCTGTTCCTGCCAAAGCAGGATCTCCTAAGAGCTGTTTCTGGAAGAAAACGAAGAGAGGTGAGCAGGAAGTAAAATATTTCATTCAGTGTTGTAACCTTGAGTTACTGCATCCCGTTCTTTGCTTCAAAGTTTAATACAGCAGCTGTCATGACAGTTCTTTATCGTCTAGCCCCCTAAAACCATATTCACTATGCAAATGAAACAGGACCATGGAAAGGGAAACTACTTTTTTGCCTCTCATGCAACATTTCAGCAATCTTACACTGGTGACAAGAATTGAAAAGGGATCCTCTATTACTAACCGCACTTCTGTGGGGAAGCTGTGCAAGTGCAACCCTGGTCTTTGTGGCTAGATGAGCTTTCAAAAGAACTGTTCTCTCTGTGGTTCAGCAAATAACAAAAAAAAAATAAAATAAATCCCCTATGAAAGCCTAAATAAAGCTAGAAGTTTACAAGCTCACGTACATTAGGAGAGAAGGCTGATATGAAACTGCACAGAAGCCAAGCACTTAAACCATAGAAAACTTCTCCACAGGATTCTACTCTGAGTACATCTACTTAAGAGATTATAGCTCTCATTATTAAAAAAGATGCATTTGGTTGTTTTCACCTATGCATGGCAGACACTGCCAGGATGAAAGACAGAAACTGGACATGTATGTCCCCAGAGGAAAAACACTTTTTCTTTTTAAGCCAATGCTTTAAGGATAATCCACAAGATGCAGAACTTACCGAAATGGACCAAGCACAGGCTAATAGCACAGTACATGCCCAGTCCTTGAAACAAAACATTCATAGAAAGATGAGTTTGATATTTCCTTAAAAAGTATATTAAATTAGACTGCCAATTTTTAATTGGCTCCAAGAAAGATCTTCAGCTGAATCATAGGAAATAAGAAAATGGTGTAGGCAAGATTTACATCAGCCCTGATGACAATTTTCCTGCAGAAATAAATCATTTTCTGACAGAGAAGCAGAGCAGCAGGCATTAGTCTTTGTTGACTGCAGGTTAAAGGTGCAGAATTGCCCAAGTTTGAGTGTTATAGCTGGTATTGCTGCTAAGAACTGCAGCAAATATACCAGCAAGTGACATCTTCCTGAAAAAGCTGTCCTAGTTTCTTTATCGTGGTGAAATCAAAAGGTGGCTAATTTTTCACTTCCCAAGTCCAATTCAATATGCTTGTGTGAAGTATCGTAAGAACAGCACACCCTTTGGCTACTAATTAACATCTTTCTTATGGCTCTCAAGATTACTGTCAGGAAGCCAAAATGTCCACTAGAAGGATCCTTTCTAAAACAGACTTTGAGGTTTTAAAATGCCTCTTTAGGAGGCATTCCAGGAGTCAGTTTCTCTACAATCAGGCTTAGAAGAGAACAGGGTCAATGAAAAAGAGAACAGGCAACAGATTATCCAGCTAAAACTTGAGATCTTCTGCCTAGAGATAGTATCAAAGTTTTCCCAGAACTACTGCTGCTTGTGCTGAAATGGCAAATGACTGACATTTGAGTTGTGTCAGTATAAAAGACATTTCTTCTCTGATCATCAAAAAGCTTTAAACCAAGAGGCACACTTGACTTCAGAGTGAGCTTGATATATGCATAAACAGGAGATGAGACTTCATCCTGAGCTAAAGCTTGGACAGATTTGCCTGCACTATTCGTGACAGCAGGACACAGAAGACATCAATTCACAAAGCAGTATTCCTCTCAGCTGTCTTTGGTAATCTTTCTTGGCTTAAAGTCTAAACCTAACGCCAATTTATGATGAACTATACTCAGATGAGGCAAGTAGCAATCAAGAGTTAAGTATGAGTCTCCAACACAGCCAAAGCACTCAACAGGAAGATCTCTCATTTGAGCACCATCATCCCATCAACTGTTAAAATCCTTATTCTTGGGCACTGTGTTTGGGATTTGGGGGTGGGGAGGGTGGTTTGCCTTTCTACTCTGACTTACTCTCTAGGCATTCTCTTTACTTTTCTTGGCTTTGCTAAGATCACTTGATGATCTAGGAAGGACGGCTTGGAGAGAAGTTAGCACAAGTCAACAGCACAGACTGACTATTTAAGCTTATACTAACCACTGTAGCCTAAATTGTCTTTGGACTAGACATGGCAGAACTACATGTAATTGTTCATATTCTTTTAATATTAGAGGTTGTGGTTATACATGGTTCTCACAAAAGACTGCACTGCCACTGCATCTGTGCAGTTTAGCCTATGGCTTTATAGAAAGTGGCTTGTACTCAAAAACGAATGAAGAATTTTGCATCAAGCATTCTGTTACCATGTACTGTTGCCCCTGGTCATTCACTGATTCAGTCTGCACCATACCTCAAGCTAAGACAGACTCAGAATGAAATGACAGTTCCAGCTACGTCAGAAACACTATTACACGCAAAAGTAAAAGTGGAAAGCCACACACAGGAACTGACCAGTTGCAGTAACAATTTCATCACTGTGCTAAGACTGAAGATTTGTAATAAAAAGTCACAAAGGTACTGTACTGTTAAGATTTAAAAAAAAAAAAATCAGCAAGAATGAAGAAAATTAATGACTTCTTACTTTATTAGAGCTCCCAGCCTTAATTCCAACAGGTATTTTGCTCTAAAAATGAAAAATAAAATCACAGTTTTTACACTTTATAGAAATGATTATGCTTGATTACAGTCTACAAGTCAAATATCACTCCTGCAGAGGTCAAAGCAAACTTCTTTTAAAATAATTAACTTATTCCTTTACCTTCTCAACATGTTATAACCAAAACAATGCTAGAGCTCAGAAGAAATTTATTCTTATTGGTGTGTTGTTTTGGTTTTTTTTTTTAATTGGTATAATGATAAGACCTTAGAATATTTGGCTTGTATTTCTACTTTTGAAATGGAAAATAATTTTATTGTGACTCTTATTTAATATTTTCTCATTAGTAAACATTGTTAGTATAGTATTAACTGCTAACTGTCAAACTTCTTAACCAAATAACATTTTCCTCTTTTATATTATTTGATTCATACCTCAGGACAAGGCTCTACATGACAATCTTTGATAGAACAATGGCCATCATCAGCCCAAAATGGGCATGGTCTCTTCAGGTTGACCTGAATATACAAAAACAAGTTTACAATCAATGCTTACATAAGGCAACATTAAAAGAATGTTTTAACTCTCGGTATCGGGAAATACTTTCAAATTAAAGGAGAGGATAGAAGGAAAAAGGGTTAAATGCAGTACTTTAAGCTGGGGGGGGGGGGAGTTTGTTGGGGTTGAGTCAGTTACTTGTTTCTTTTAACTGTACTCCCTCACAGCATATAAACTGAAGCTTTTTACACTGGAATTGTTAGTGATAATGCTCTCCAGTGGACACAAACAGATACTATATTAAAGCAAAAGTTAAATCTTTCACCACTAATATAACTTCAAAGCATTAAGTTAACTACTAAAAAGAAGGCAAATCAGACATATACAGCTCTAAACCAATTGTAGTTGTACTATACTGATCAAGAAAATACATTTGATGGAGGACAGACTAGTGCACAAGTTTATTTATTCAAGTAAGTGCTTGGATGATTTCAAATTACAAGCAATAAACTCAGGCAATCTTTACTACACATCACAGTGAGTCAAGGAAAAAGGAGTATTCTATTGGCCTTAAAATAGAGAGCTGATATGGTACCAATATAAATAATGATGAGAAACAATTCAGAAACATTACCAACAAAGCCTGTGATGATTAGTCCTCCTATTTTTCATCAAGTAGCACAAGGGCAGGCAGTACCACATACATTAGTATATACTACATGTCAGGAGATTCAAACACTTTACTACACTCGGATTGTCAGTGTGAAAGTCAGTGAAAGAAAAAAAGAAATTAAAAAAAAACCACTAAAAATCACAGTTTTCCTTTACATTAGCCTTATACTACTAACAAACATTAGTGATAAACAACACTTTGATGTCACCACTCCTGAACTGAAGACTACAGACTACAGGTTTTCCTGGATGATCAACCACAAACACTGCAGAAGTACACCATCTTTGAAATCTAACTTTACAAATAAAATACAAAGCATTTATCCTCAGTAGCAAGCACTATTTTCCAGAATAAAAAAAAACCCCAACAAACAAAACAACAAAACACACAAGCAAAAAATTACTTCTCTTTTTACTTACTTTTCCTTTAGCACAGCTTGTACTAGGTTTCTTCAGTTGATAAATACGATTCATTAAGGTACTCAACTGACATCACTATTTATATCCAGTAAACTAAATCTTGAACAATTTGATGTATCACTTCTTATTTGAAATGGTTGCATATACTGCATTTCATTCTATAGTCAGACACAGCAGGAGTTCTATAAAACACACTGCAAAATGACGCCTAATAACTTGAAGACAGCATCAGGCCCTACAGCAGTTTAAACACAAATATTTAAGAATTATAAATGTGCCTATAAAAATTACTTAAATCCATAAATCTTAAGTCAAAAAATTAATCCTTATGCTATCTTATGGAAAAAAAATACATACAGGCTGTCCAGTAAATGAATAGTTACACACTATAAAGTATTCTTGCTATACCTAACAGGTTAAAAGATAAAGACTAAACATTTCAATTTAGTCTTCAGAAAAAAACACATTTTCCCTCATACGTAGGAACATTTTTCCAATTCATGTAATTTATATCCTAAACTTTCACATTACATAAGAAGCAACATAGACAGGGAAAAAAAAATAAATTTTAAACATCTAGTACAGTAGTGCCAGAGTAGCCCCTTAAGCAAAGAATTGGCAACTGAACTCTAAATCCCATCCTCTGATGAACCTGGGAGTCCACCACGTGTGGGTTCCAGATAAAAGAAACACAGTACTCGGATTTAAATTTGGAGAAAAGCTGAAATCACTGAGCCATCTTTAACAATTACTCCGTTTAAAAAAACCACCTTTATGCTTTGAACACATTTAACTGGCAGACTACATTTATACTGCATCAGTGATTTGCTTTAAGTGGCTTGTTTTTTGGGAATACGATAATAGAAGCCCAATGGCTACATTCACTAAATTGTCAATCCAAAGCCTCAGCAATAAAAAATAAAAATAAAATTCAATTTTTTCCCCCAGCATTATACATAATATACTAAGCATAAGGAAGGCTAGACCAATATGACCCCAATACAAAGGAGGCACAATATAAAGAATCTGAGATGAATTATAGCCAGATTTTACTCTCCCTCCAATCTATTCTCCTAATTTTGACACCTAAGAAAAATCAAAACTATGCACCAGAAATAAAGAAATAACTTTTAATGCTTGAAGGATAAGTTGTTCTGAGGTACTACTTTACACAAATCAAAGCAAAACAAAAAAAGAATTCCCTCTACAAATGTTCTGTCAATACCACAAAAGATCCCCAAAGAGCAAAACTTGATGTTCGACTTGCTCAGCTGCCCTTTATTATGCTAAATCCTCTAGAAAAACTTTCAGCAATTAAGTCCTTTCTGTATTTTCAAAACATGTATACAAAGTTAACTGCTACATAACATCTGAAGGAAAGACTGTTTTCCAGGTTTCCATTTTGATGTACTTATTCATCATGGGAATTATAAATTCATCTTTAAAACGTTAAAGAGATTCCTCAGATAAAAAAAAACTATTGAGATACCAAGCAGATGGTATGACTTCTTAGGAATGATGACAACTAACTTCTAGTTACAGGTCAAGCCATGCTAGCACAAATACATGGAAACCAGAGATTTTAGGTTGCTTCCCCCCACACCCATTTCCTCTATTCAATCCACAAACACCATCCTGGGGGGGGGGAAGTAAAATCTTAGAATTTTTTGTACTTGTTGACTCACCTTCATTTTTTCAATAGAGCACAAAAAAATTGCTATATTTTACATCACCTTCACCATAAGACCTATTATATAAAACATGTCCCTCACACTAATTTCTACAAAAAAACCCAAAACAACTCCGACAAACATAGCTAGACTACAGTCTTCTTCAAAGTAAACTCTAACAAAAAAAAATAAATGTTAACACTCTTAGGAAAACATAAATAACAAGGCAGTCACTGTTCTTATAGAGAGGAACACTGTATATAAAAGAATATCGGTACCTAAACTTCAGATTGAGAAAGAACACCTGCAAATCAAAATATACAAAATATACTAGCCCGAGAATGATTCAAGAGCACTAAAAACAAGCACACACACTTCTGAGACAAACTGAGGTTGTACAGCACTTGTACTTTAATCAATACCAATCACGCACTGACTATAGAGAACATTCTTCTACTTTCCTCAAGGTCTGAGGTATAAGATTGCATTGTTATCATTTACAGTATTATTCAATACTTGCCATATTAAAAGTTAGATTTCTTAACGTAAGGCTTCCATAGTTTGTGTACTTTAATGTATAAAATTATATAGACAGTATTTTTTTATTCTTTTATTTCTTTGATTGAAGAGTGTTCCACTATCTATAAACCACCTAGAACAATTTCAGCAAGACTTTCACAAGTTTTCTTCAGCCTGTAAATAAAAACCTAATTGGTGCATTCAGCATTATACATTAAACTTTAAGTTCTTTTATGGCTGCTGAACTAGTAACACAATGGGAATACCATGATTGTAGCTAGAAAAGTTAATGATCCAAATTCCTATTACAAATTAAATTACTTCAGAGCAGGAGTGTTTTCATTCCCAGAACAAGTATACTCCCTGTATGCTTACTCAGTATTTACACTGTGGCTGACCTAGGATAATTTCCACATCCAGCTCTGTGCTTAAAAGCACTTCCATGATTCGGTGCAGGGACATCAAAAAACACTCTGTTGCTTAGTCAAAGGAGAAATGGTGAAAAATATTCTGACTTACTCATTTGGTTCACTTGTTCAACACAAATTCTTCACTGTCACAGCTGGAAGTACTAAATAATGTGCACTGATGGGTGAATAGCACACTGACCCTTGTAATTGCCCATCTATTAGGAAGATCAGTATGAAAGATGAGGTGGGACTGTAACACACCATTACAGTATGATCTGCAAAACCATTGTTGATATGAAGATTAGCTCTAAATTTGCAGGATGAAATTACTGTTGCATAAAACCTTGTGTACCTGTTACTCCTTTTCTTCAAATACTTTGTTTGTTTTGTATCTTTCTGTTGCCTCTGAAGAATTTAGTTACCACTATTATGTGATATATCATCACTGAAGTTGCACATATCTTGTTTCTCCTGAAAAGTCAAGTCAGAACCATATCATGTAGCAGGAGGAGATTCAGGGTGAAGTTACATATTACTGCTTAGTTAGAATAGAAAGGGAAAATTCTAGTGCTTTTTTCTCATTCCTCACATTCATAACATAGTATGAGTTTAACATTTCTCTGATTCCAGATCAGCTAGATCACTTGCTACATCCTGGGAAAAAAACAAAAACAAAAACACACAAAACCAAAACAACAACCAAACCCAAGCATCAAAACTAGAAGTCTACCAGGTTGAAGAGACACATTGGGCTAATGCACAGTCTGAAAAGCTCAAGAGCTAAAAGTATGGAAGAGGCAGGACATCTTGCCCTCAAGGACTGTAATCTCATTTTTTTCCAGTGTCAGACAACCATCTGATTACTCAGCCAAAATGCAACCTCATTTTCAGGTTAAGCATATCTTAAAACAGAAGTATCAGGCTTCAAAGTCTTATTTTGCTCAACAGATTCTAACAAAGGAAAAAAAGAAGTTTAAAGTAATGAAAAAGTGATATTACATACTACTTGAAAATGGAGTGCTTTAACCTATTTTTCCAAGGAATAATGGTTCTCTAGGTAACAAACACTAAAATAAGAACTAAGACAGCAACTTACAAGAAGTCATCACATTATTTCCATTTCCAATTATGCACATTTCTTAGAAGACAAGTGCTGTGTGCTGTCAGAAAGTTGCTAATATACAATCCTTTTCTAGAGGCAGCAGTACAAACATAATACCTTGAAAATTATCACTTATCAGCTGAATGGAAGCAGTCATGATTTACTGTCACCGACTCCAGGATTAACACAGCAAACGCGACTTATTACCAACATAATTGTCAGGGACTGAAAACCTGCTACGACCATATTAAAGAGCTGTGGACTTCCAAAAGACAATATAGACAAGTTGATTTGATATGTAATCCTCCCTATATTTTCTGGATTTCATTTAAATTATTCTGGAAAATACCATTCTAACTGTACCTTGTAATATCTGAAGTAATCACGTTCTTGCAGTTTCTGTATTTTGGGGAAAATCTTGAAAGTGTTGAAGTCATCGATGCTTTCTATGTCACATAAACAATCATCTAGGACTCCTGTGAGCTATTAAAAGATACATAAAAATATTTTTAATCAAAAAATGCAATATTAATTACAGAAAAAATCCTCTAAAGAGAGAAAGATGGCAGTCAAAAGAAATAACAGTGAAGTGCAGTTCCATAGCAAATAATTTATTTATCATTAAAATACTGCATAACATAGCTTACACACTCAGAAATAGAAAATAAGTTAAAAAAAACCTGCCAAGGTCTATTAAGTCCACCTCTGAATGCAATGCTGAATCAATATTAGCCACATTAACGCCTTTGGCCCTGAAATTTCTTGACAGATTCAGCATATAGAGCTTCCTGCAGAATGAGCAGCAAGATTTTCCAAGCTGCGAACACACGGCATATTAGCACATCAGATTTGTATACCAAGTATTCTCCTAACAAACGCTCATTAGTTGAATAACCCAAAAAAAACCCCACAGTCATGCATTGTCATTTATTTTTAAAACAATTCTCAAAATTCAAGAACACTCCAGCTCGTTTCTTTAGAGGCATGGGAGAAAGGAGAATAGGTATTTGTGTGGCCAAGAAGTCAGTAACCTGACAGTTAAATTCTAACAATAAATACTAGAGAAAACAGGTGCAGGCATCTATATCGTAAAGCTGTAAATCTGTTGGGAAACGAGGTGGGAACCTTCTGGGTCCCATCCTTCTTCTTGTGCCAGGACAGCTGGTTCAAGGTACTGCACTAGCTTAAGACCACCTCTATGAAAAGGAGTGCACACAAGTGTGGAAACACTACTGCCAACACAGGGAGAAGGCGGCAGGGCTGTGCAAGTAGCACAGAGGACAGGCCCAACTAACTCAGTAAACCTAAGCTACAGCAATGCTTTTGCTGAGACCTCGACAGTGTTATAGTGAAAGGCGGAAACACTTTAAGTGCAATTCTATAACCATTTGTATTATAGATTTCATTAAATCTAAACTAACTATTCCTAAGCATATCTTCTTAAACAACTCTAAACATGTTTGAAGGACCTTTCAATCACGCTTAAAGGCTTTAGACCATATCTAAGGGAACAGCACCACTGCTAACTGCTGCCATTCCTCAGCCAGACAGGAAATTCATTGACATATACAATGGCATAGAAAGCATGTAAAATAGGAAAGGCCATGCATCTTGTATCTTGCATGAGTTTAGAAGAACTTCCGTTAAAAGTTTATACGCAAAAGGAGATGATGGCTTTTTTTTTCTTCTCCACAGATTTCACACAGATATGATTATGAAATCATCTAATCTGTTTTATGCATGATAAATCACTCCACTGTTTAAGAGAACAGATACCCTTACATAACCCAGCTTCATCTAAGAGACTCTCTAGAAACCAAATTGTAGGCCTCTGTTATTTTATGAAGCATAAGAGAGGCCTAGAAAATGGATTTCCCCCAAGCCCCTGTGAAGATAAGGAGATGAGAATAAGACATTTAAGTAGGAAATTCACCTCATGTAGATCCTGATTTTCCTGAGGCACTAAATAAGCTGTCACAATTCTGCAGAGTAGATACAGCAATGAAGTAAAACTCATTTAAGGGAAGTTACTTTACCCAGTCTTCCATGCTTGCTTTGTTAATGTTATCTAACTTCAAACCTGGGCAAACACCTATGAAAGAGCCTATGTGCAACTACAGGTTTTTCACAAAGCCAAGAAAGCTCGCAGCCCACAGGACTGTCAACTTCAAAGTCAGAAGAAATAACTTGTTTTTATTAACACTCAGAGAAACAAAAACGCCGTGCATTTTAATCTATAATGATTTAATTAAAAAAAAAAAAAAAGAAATTAAATTGTCTTATCGGTCACAGAAACAGAAATTAATTTTGCAGTCTTTACAGGTAACACCCCACCACAAAACACAGAGCAGCACATTTTGTTATAAAAAGACAAAAAGATAACCCTGAGCATTTTGCTCAAATATTATTAAAATGGATAAACAGGCTAAACCTTATGTGAAGAGCAGTAATTTATTAAGCTGGAAGCAGCAGGAAGATCCAAGAAATTTTCTTTGGCTCAGAAGATAAAGAATAGGAAACTATTTTGATGGCCATCTCCTGAAGCTATCCACTGCTTACAAAAATATTTTTACCATCTATGCAAAACTCAGAATGCCTTTTCAGGAGAAAATATTCCAAATAAACATGAAGTAGTTACACTCAGTGTCAAATCTCCATGGAAAAATCAAAAACGTCAGTATTCTTATTCAACTAAGATGGCAAACTAATTGAGGTCACACCTTTGCCATATGTCTCTGATAAAAATCTCGATTCTAAGAACATCTTTCGAAACGCAGCACAGTTTACTTAGAACATTATGAAGTTTTTAGAAATAAACTCTCCCCAAAAACAAGAACTGGTCTAATAAATTATTAAGATAAAATATTAATTTAGAGTAAGAAGAGCAAGCAAATTAACTTGTCCATTTCTTTCTCACAACTTTTTCAAAACTGGAACAGTTATCTCCCTGTATACATAAAACAGCAAAATCACTGTTTCCTTGGAAGGCATGCTCTAAAATTAAACTGTGCTATATCTGTACCAAACCACAATTTATAAAATGGCTTGACAGCACATATGAAATACCAATACTGCACATCAGTGGAGTAGGTTCACAGCACACTAATACAACAGCAGGAACACAGGTTTCAAATACCCCAGTTAGAGGTATTTTTATTAGTTCAGGTGCAGTTTTCAGTGCCCTCACTTTTGTAATGATGGAACACTCTAAGAACATGCAGAAAATTGTTTCATTTTTGTCAACACCTGAATCTTCCAGTGAATTATTTTTCAAACTGGATATATCAAAATAAGAACAGTCTATTACACAGTTAAAATTAAAAACTGCAAGACCTCTTCTGCTATCCACACACTTGGCATTTTGCTTTTTTAAATTTGAACTACACTAGTTAAATGAACCCACAAATATAGAGTTAGTTATCACAGCTTTTATTACAATGGTCAAGTATCAAGCTTTCTTTTAATCTGTTAATTACTTTTAATTCTACGATAAACTCTAAAAGCATTACTCTACTATAATTTGTGCTCAAGAAGTCATCTAACATTGAATAGCTTCAATTTCCTACATATTTCCAATATGCTTATCAAAGTATTTCCATGTATTATTAAACCTAGTTCTTGTACAGATGTCAGAGCTGTACTGGGGACATTAAATTACTAACTTATTTTCTCCAAGACAAATCAACCTTTCTAAAGAAAAGCTCAACGTCCCATGTTAATTTCTCCTTATGAAATCTGGAAAGATAAACATATTCAGCACTTCAACGTTAAGAAAAAACTAAATAAATGCAAATGCTAACAAGCAGTCTATTCATACAAACAACCTTATTAGTGTTATCAGGTTGTTGTACTTTAATTGCTTCAACAATTAGAAGACCACCTGGGACATCCTGTTTTGTTCCTTTAGGTTTCACTTCGCCATAGCTGCAGAATAAGAGAAAAGCTATAAGTAACATAACCCCAAGAATTAATGGCCAGCTTGTCTTTTCCCTGCACAAGCCAAACTAGGTATTTAAACCCCGAATATAATATGCTAACAACTTCACGAAATAGCAACAGTGACTCTCTCTGCCAAGTGTTGTAAGAAAACCATGCAGATTTGTTAATGTCTTCTTTAAAGAAATTGGGTTAGCTTTTGGTTACACTAAAATAGCAGCTAAAATAACGGTTTTTTAAACCTGAGAAAACCTCAGCTTACAAAAACGATGAAGCAATAAAAGCTACCTGTGCTAGACTAATCACTGCTTTGGATGGTCACTTATAGCATACTATACAAAAGAGAAATTTAGTAAAAATAAGAAAAATAATAATCCCATAGAAGAGACAAACTTTGGTCCACGTGGACCTCCTATTTCCATATAAACTCACTTTAATGTCTTTGGCCCAGCTGAAATCCTTCCCTGCTTGACACCAGCTGTTATTTCAGTCACGCTCATACTGCTGCTGAATAGCACATTCTCAGCTACAAACGTTTGTCCTTCTGAAGTTGTGAAGGCACTTTACAGAAAGAAGGAGCATTCTCATCCTTCTCTATAATGCAGGCAAACAGACACAACCTAAACACAAGCCTAGCCTGGGCACCGGTATCGCCATTTGAACATATGGCTTCTCATCGACTTTGTAGACACTGAAGTTTGTGCCTAAAACCAAGGGTATAATCCAACCCAGAGCTGTTAAATACAAGACCTCCCAGACAGCAAGCAGCGTTACCTGGATTGAACAACCCCTCTGTGTAGCTGGACCGTTATATAAGGGTACCTGTACAAAGGTTCCCAAGTGAACCAACTCCTCTCACGGTAACTGCGCGGCCCCACAGACCGCAGGCACCCAACCGCCCGGCCCCGGGTTGCGACCCAGCAAGTAGCAACCGCAGCGCATCGAAAAGGAAGAACGTGGGCTACAGACTTTAGCGAGAGAACCTGAGGCTTCTCCGCCGGGGAGACTGCCCAAGACACGGCGCCCGAAGAGCACTCACAGCCTCCTCCAGCCCGCGACAGGCATGACCCTCGCAGCCCTGCCCGAAGCCGGCGAGGCATCCCTGCCCAGCCACGGGACAGCTTGCCTCCCTCCTCCCCGCCATAAGGCGACCCTGCCGCATCGTCCCGTCCGCCGCTGGTTCCTACCTGGGCCTCCGCTGTCAGGACGCAGCCGAACACCGCCAGCAGCCGCGCTGCCAACCGTGCCTTCACCGCTGTGCTCCGGCCGGTACCGCCGCCGCTCATGCTGCTGCTGCTGCCGCCGCTCCGCCCGCCGCGGCTGACGGGGGAGGGCGGCCCCCGCCCCGCCGCGCAGCAGCGGCAGCCGCCGCCGCCGCCACAGGAAGGAGACGGACGGAACGAGGGTCAGCGGCGGTGGCAGCGTCTCCTCCCGAAGCGGCCGCTCTCGCCTGCGGCGGCAGCCGTCGAAGAGGAAGAGGAGGGGGAGCGCCGCGCTCACCTCAACCTGCCCGCGCGCTGCCGCCACAAGCACCGGCGCGCGCGCGCGCCCGCACGCTCCTCTCGCGCAGCCACCGCCGCCCGCGCGCGCGCCACCCGCCCAAGCACGGCTCCTCCGGCAGCCGCGTGGCACCCCGGGAACTGTAGTCCGCCCTCGCGCTCTAGGCTGGGGCGGGGCGCGGCGCGGCGCCCAATCGGAGAGGACCACGCGCGCCTCCAAAACAAGAGGCGAGGGGCGGGCCGCCTGGCGCGTGAGGCGGGCCGCAGCTGCGCATCCGACGCCTGAGGGGAGGTGCGAGCCGGGTCGCGGCGACCGAACGGCGCCGTCCCGCGGGGGGTTTCAGCCGTGCGGCGGGACGGGTCTGGGGCCGCCACAGCGCCAGCCCAGCCCTACGCCATTGCCCCCCGCCCCGCCGTTGGGCATTAGGGGGCCGCCCCCGGGAAGGTGAGATGTTCGGTGGTCACCGGCGTCCAGTCTCCAGCCGGTTGTCTCTCCGGGACAGAAAGTACTGCTGAAGGGCTTCTCGTCTTCCTGCAGCTGCTGCTCTGAAGTGCCCCAGAAGTGAATCGAGTGGCTAGAAGTAGCTTTTTTTTTGGCTTTTTTTTTCCCCCCCTTCCCCTTTCAGGTTAAAGTGCCCTTCTCTCTCTCTCAGTACAGCTTCTTTTATAAGAAGCTATTTATATGAAGGTGGGCACACTTCATTTATTTTTTTATTTGTTAGCGGCAAGAAGTGCTGGCAGAGAGAAAATACGGCTTTGCCTTGCCTGATTCGCTTACCCTTCGAGAGTGAGGCTGATAGTGGAAAAGCTCTAGATTTTCCATCCACTGGCTCTTTTTTTCCTTTTAATTCGTTTTTTCAGTTGTAAACCCCTGCCCCCTGTTTTTTTGAGTGGAGGCACAGGCTACCGTGTCATAAATTGAAGCTCACGTGGCGGGAAGAAGGTGCTTTCAGATGTGATTTCACGTTACAGCCAAGATAATGAAACAGTGAGTTGTGTGGAAAAGAGGCAGTCCTATTCCTCCTTCTGCCCCTTCCTTCCACAGGTTCCCTGTCCCATGTATCTGAGCGAGCATGTTAAATCAATTCAGCTACTTGAGTGATATTTTATTATTATTATTATTATTTTCCCCTAGGGATAATTTTCTGCCAGAGCAGCCAGCTGAACTGTCTTGCTGTATGTCTGCTTCATCTCTCTGCTTGATCCAGGGGAGAAGCAGCAAGGGTACATATCTTGGTAGGAAGAAGAGGGTAGAATCCCTTCCAGTGGATGCTTACTGTTAGGCCAGCTTAGCTACACTTAATTTTATTTTATTTTATTATTTTTTCACTGCCCCTTTAGGGAGACTGAGATTTCTGAGTGTGAGAGTTAGGGTATGACATGGACCGAATTCATTTAGCTGTGCTTTGCCAATAGCCACTGGAAGTGGTCTAAGACTGCTACTGCTACTTCTTTTCATTTCCTGTCAAAACCTTAAAAAACCCAAAACCGAAACAGCTCAGAAACAAGCTTTTGCTCCCAATAGTTCAATGTATTTCTGTTACTTTGAGAATTGCAAAAATTCATATTTCTGTGTGAATATGTACAACATGAGTGTTGCACTGATTTCATGTGCTGGGCTCCGGGAATTAGGATTTTGTTTTCAATCCATTTGCTAACCCGAGTTCTTATGCTTCTTCAGTTAGGGAATAATGCTCCTATGCTCCTTTACTGGAATATGAAGACAAGCTTTAAGGTCGGGGTAGATATTTCAGAGAGCTTAAAAGGGTTTAGACTGGCCCTTGTTATTTACTTACAAATGAATTCAAATTAGTTTTCCATTATATTCATCCTTAAATGCCATTATGTCACAGATTTTGCATTGCTGGAAATGTCTTGAAAAGAGGAAGGATTGATACCTATGAATTAGAGAGACCATGAAATGGAGTAGGCAGTAGCTTTATAGTTTGGTCCTGGAGAGATGATGTAATTGCTCCTTCCTTTCTGCTCTGGAGTACTGGCAGTACACCTATCATTTGGGAACAATTAAATGTATTCCTACTTTCAGTGGATCCATAAATTTGCTAGGTATTTGAAAAGAAATGGCAGAACAGTTAATGCTGCTGTTCACATAGCCATTGTTTGCTCTCACTATCAGTACTTTGTTCTTTATCGCAAGTGGTTTGTACTTTTCACAAAGGAACTGTTCCTGTTTAGCAGATTCAGTAGAATTCATTCTATTTGTTTGCATTTTGTGGCTTTGATTCTGGAGCAAAGTTTCTATAATGAGTATTTAAAAAAAGCCCCCAAACCTTGGAAGAATCAAGCACTTGCACTGTCACACACTTGTACTGCATAAAGGATTATGCAAATTAGATGCAAATAATTGTATTTTCTAAGTCATAGTGTTCATTCAGTTATCAGTTTGTAACATTTTATGTTAGTTACAGAAAGTACTTTATTTCTTCACCTCTGACAGAGTCTTATCCTGCTTGCATCATAAGTCAGCAGCAGTTTAGTTTTTGATTGCCATGATAGAAGCATAAGGAATTTGCCTTGGAAATTAATAATTTGGGGGGGGGGGGGACGGGGGGATAAAATTCCTTCTTCTGCTACACCAGAGCTGAATTTAGCGAAATACAGTTTTCTAAACTCTAGGGTACTCTCAGTCTTATTCTTACAGTGTTGATTTCGACCTATGAATGCTATTTTGGTAGTAGCATAAAAATGTTAACCTGTATTAGGATTTTTAGGTTTTGGGGTTTTTTTCTTAACTAAATTAATTTCAGGAAATAGCTGCAGAAGAAGCAGTCTTAAAATTGCAAACAAAAGCTAACAGCATATTACAAAGCTAGCAGTATCTACTCAGCCTGTTTCTTTTAAAGAAATTTGCTGTGACATTATAAAATTTAGCAAGGGCTGAGGACAAGCCTTTACTTGGCAGAGGGATAATCATAGTTTACAGCTTGCAGGGCTCATGAAAACAATCTGGCATATATACATATAATTTTTCAGTGCACGGATACATTGTACATGCTTGGCATAAGAACAAATACCTTCTGTGACTTCATAATATTCACTACTGTTAAAAATGTTGACTGTTTTATTTGCAAGCTCTAACATTTTCTTTCTATGTGCAAGAAAAGAAAGCTTTGAACATGAGAATTAAAAACATTATGCTCTATTAGTAAATAAGAGTTAAACTGCACATCAGAGTCACCTCTTCCGCATCACAACATTGCTCTCTAGAGCAGACAGAGACCTTGGTGCACCAGAGCGTAACAGGCTGTCTTTTAGTGGATATAGCAAATCTGCAATTACCAAACTTGCCTCTGGCCTGCAGAGAGGACACAGTGGGAACTGAAACTGGGGAAGTCCTGCTACTTTTCTCACAGTAGCTCCATCAGTGCTTTTTAGTCAGCTCTTATTTGCCAGAATTGAGATTATGCACTCTGATTATACACAGAAATAATGATCTGCGGTCATCAGCTGGGTAAAAAATATATCTTTAGAAATTATTGCAGACTAATATAAGTTAATGAACAGGCAAAACAGTTGCTTCACATTCCATATTAGGAGAAGCTTGGTAAATTCCAGCTGCTTTGCCAAGTTCATGAACTAGATTTCGGTAATCTGAAACGTCGATTTTTGGAAACTTTTTGCCCTTGAAACTTTTGCCTTTATTTATTTTTCCAAATTAACATTTGCACGAGTCCTTTCTAAACTTCGGAGAGTAAACCAGAGGAATCAATATGTCACAAACGTCTGTTTAAGTCTGGCAAACAGCCGTGGTGGGAGCGCAGTGTCTGTTGAGCAATGGAACATCTTGTGGTAGCCTAGTTAGGAAGATCTGATGATACAGCAACACGAAGTGCGGGTAAGAACTTTGTAAACCGAGTGACGTGAGTACAAAAAGCAGACAAGTGGCGGGGCACATGAGTTGTGTGGCCTGCTACAGCTGCAGAACTTGTATGCCCCAACACCTGTTATATCCAGCAAGTCATTAGGCCAGATACAAGTTACTGTTTCTTTGCAAGTCATGCTTCACTGACATCCTGTTCTCACCTACTGATATCCGCCCTAAAACCACTATATATGCTCAAGTCTGAAATAACTTAAGTAACTTTTAAAAAAAGTACCCATGGGTGTCTAGACAAACCAGAGAAATGGCAGGAACGTGGCCTGTAAATGACAAAACAATAGGCCAAGTTCAGTATAGTGGAAAGAAGGAAAATTTTTAATACAAAAGTTGCATACAGCAGTATCTTCACAACGAATATGAGGAAAAAGAGGAGAAAGAAAGAACGCAGTAAAAAATAAAGAATAGTGAAGTCCAAGGAGGGAGTACATCTTAAAAAAAGTTTTAGTAAGTGGCAAAAAATTAACTACAAAAAATTAACTACATAAGCTATTTACCTGTATTGTCATTGCTGTGTTTTGTCTGCATGTGTTTACAGTTGAATGTTAACAAGCTGCACTGTGCAGTGCTTGACAACATGGGCTGAATCAAGAGTACAGAAGCCAAGTGATCGTTGGAGTCTTACTGTCGTTTCTGCAGTACCTATAATTCTTGAAGAAGGAATGCTAGCCAAGAAATGAGCCTACCAACTCTGTCAAAGTTCTGAATATAGCAGGTGCAGATGAGCATAAGTCATCCTGTTTAAAAAAACAAACCAACCAAACCCAGGATTTATGCATTTGCACTTTCTGTGCCTGTGCTTATCTGTCAACAAATCTCATCATGATGTAGAGATCTCAACTAATTTATTATACATTTATGAAAACAGCCAGGCAGGGGTCCCTGCTAATGCCCCTGCAGAGGGATAAACTGCAGCCTGAAACCAATTATTTGGCTCAGTTTCAATATGTCAATCTAGAGAAAGCAAGGTTTCACTGTTTCTGTGGTGTGTGTGTGTGTGTGTGTTTGACTTGGACACAGCACAGCTCCTGGAGTGGTGGGAGCATTCCCATATCATGCAGTCCTATAAGGCACAGATTGCCCACAGGCTTACGTAAGATGGTCTAGGTGTGTGTTACTTCTTATATTCTCTTCATATAATGTTGTTTCTGTCAAATAAATGTCAAATGATGACATTCCTGTACACTTGTAAAAGAACAGACCAACATCATTATTAGCAAAGAAAATAGTTTTAACTTTTTAGCTGCTGGTTAACTATTCCTGCTCCAAACAACAGTCTCAGAATATTAAAGAACTGGTCTAGCAACACACTGAAGCTACTGACAGTTGAAAGATGTGTATAGGATACCTGAGAGAAAATGCAGGGAGTTATTTCCTAACTACTGAAATACAGTAGAGGTGAAGAGCTTATGTTGAAACAGAAGTATTTTACTCAATACAAACTTCCTTAAGTAAAGATATTTGAATATATAAAGCAAATGAATGAGGAAGAGTAACCAAGGTTGCCATGTGATACCAGCAGGCCCACAGTTACCAGGAGTATTAGCAATCCCTGTCAGTAGGGGAAGACTACTGTTCTGCTGTGTCAGTGGCATCTGTGATCTGGAACAGAAGTTCTTTATTTTCACGGGGAAAAGCATAGAGGATCAGTTAGAAAAAAGTTTTGTTTTGCTTTTGTGGAGAGAGAGCAATATTGTTTTGCTGGACAGGAATATGTTGTCCATGGGAGGAAAAAGGTTTCACCTGCAGCCTTATGCTCAGAAGGCAGGAAGGCCCTTGAGGCTGCAGGCTAATTGCTATTTCAAACAATAAACTAACTGCATATCTATTACCAAAGAGTTTATAGATCTTTGGGAAAAATCTCTGTCTCATTAAAGGTTGCTGGGTTTTTTGATGGGGTTAGGAAGGGGGTGAGCAGAGGCATGTATAGACTTGATTCATAAAAACTATTTGAAAATATTAATTCTGTATTTGAGTGGAAATTTACAAAATCCTGAACTCTTCACGTTATTTTTAGTTACACTGAATTTAGCAGCTTGCAGGGTTACGGAAAGATAAGATATAATTTGTACTTAAGTACAGAAATTGGATGAGAAAGTTAATCCACTCTTTAAGAGAATGCCATTGCTTAAAGTTATCTTAGTTTGGATTTAGTTTGCTGGCTTTCTGGACTGGTGAGTTAGTGAAGGAACAGACAGAGATTTCTATAACACTCATTGCAGATTGATACAAGAACAGGCATACAACAGCCAAATTAATCTGCACTGTTGACAGTACTCTAGAGATTTATATGTAATTGCAGGTTCCTCCATCAGTACTAGGAAAAAATTGTAAAATTATGATGGCTAACCTAAGTTTTGAGGCAGTAATGTTATCTATACTATTTGTTTCTATTATGAAATCCTGTTATTTTAAAGACTTCTTTATGAATAATTTGTTAAAAAAAAAAAAAAACTGTTTCAAATTGAAAAGCCAGTGTAATTTACAGATACACTTTAAAAAATATATTACTTCAACATTATTAACCAGTTTTGGCTACTGGCACAAATCTTGTTCTGTTAAAATTACTTTGTCATTTACTAAAATAATGTTTTCATCCTAAGGCAGGCAGACTTCATGTTGTTACTTACCAGGGAGTTAATGTCACATTGATGGTAAAACCTGGCCTGGCCCCCACCAACAATACTTTCTGTGTTTCTGCAGTTTACAGGCACCTGTGCAGCAATAGTACACTAGGGATATTTTGAAGGACATTAATGGATATATATTTTTTTAATATATATTATACATACATTTGTCTAAAGTATTTGTAGTCATTGACTATATTGACTTCTGGGGTTAAAACCAGTAGTCTTCAAAGAGCACACAGAGGCAATACATACATGCGGGTCTTCAGGGCAGATATAGCATTCATTTTATTGAGGCATAACTTCTACAGATATAAAATCCAGAGAATTCTTAGGCTTTTTTATTCCTTGCAGTTACAGGAGAGGCTCCAATTATTACTCTAGCATTTGTGCAGATCTGTGTTGGGAAGAACATGCTTTCTCCACCCTCTGACTCTCAAGCTGATTATCCATCACCAAAATCATTGTGTCTCTAAGAAAATCTAGGGAAACATACAGAATCAACAATTTTATTTCTAATTAGACTCAATGTTACCCTTTTAAACTAAGAGATGCCTCTCTTCTCTGAGTTTCAATATTAACATTAACATATGAATCTTCTAAATACCATGTCAGTATTTCACTGATAGGATGATTTAGAGGTACACTTGACTCTTGCTCTTTTGCAAGAATTCACAAATTCAATAACAGACTCACTGAAAAGCATTAATATTATTGATATTAATGAAAAAAACCCCAAATAGCAGGATGAACCACTTTTTCAGTCTGAATCTAAATTCTGAATATAAAAGCAATGTAATCTTTATACCTGTTTTTCCCTTTTTTCCCTTTTTTTTTCTTTTTTTCCTTTTTTTTTTTTTAATTTTAGATTTGTAACATGCGTGAGAGATGGAAAATAACTTGTGGAAAAGCACTCATTTTTTAATTCTTTATGGACTGAAGGCCACTTTTAGTTACTCTGTTGTAAGTCAGTTGACTGAACTGGAACTCTCCCAGTGCAACAGTAGAATTTGGCTATAAAGTAACCTTGTTAATAAACGAGTACAGTGGATAACACGCAAATATGGTCTTTATCACAGCAAATTCAGTTATGCTGCTGTTTTCTGTTTGTGTTGAACAATAAATAGCAATATGTGATATTTCTTATTTAGGAACCGCTTTCATGCACAGGCTTCACTTAAGAAATCCGTATTACTTAAAGTACATCGAAACCTTAAGTGAGAGAATTTGCCAGAGATGACAATGGGAACAGAAATCATTTGCCTACAGAGGTTTGACAACATCATGGTACTGGAAGTGCCTGTACCTTAAGAGGATGAATTTTAAGTATTTGTGAACAAAACAGTGCAGTTTATGATGGTTGCTCCACAATCAATACTTGTGCTTTTAAACTCAGCCAGTGCTCTGTGAGCCATCTGCAGTTGTACCTTAGCTCCCAACCGAGAACAACCCCTCTGTGTCTGAAGGTGGTTATCTAAGCAAGTAGATATCTCTAAGAGCAGGAGAGCGAGCACTTGACTTGATATTAGAGAAGTAATTTACTCTAGGTCCAAAATTGATGAGCCTCAATCTGTGCGCGCTGTTAATGAAAGACGGAGTTTTCCGACAGCGAGGTCCGTCCCGCCCGGAGGAACTAGCCCGACGCCTTTGCATCGTTGTTCCCGGCGGACACGCTTTCTATACGGGCGGGAGCCGCGCCGGGGGCGGGAACTTCCCTGGCGGAGGGCGAGGCGAGGCGAGGCGAGGCGAGGCCCCGCGCCCGGCCCTACCTGCGGCGGGGCTCCGGGCGGGGCGGCGGCAGGAAGGGGGTGGGGCGGCGGGGCGGTGGTTCCGGGCACGTCGGTGGGCGCCGCTCGTTCCTCACGCTGGGACCCCCCGCCGCCGCCGCCGCCTGCCCGCCCCATGGCCGCTCCGCAGGACCCGCTGCCCCCAGGTGAGGACGCCGCCGCGGGGAGCGAGGCCGGGCGGGGGTGGGGCGGGAGGGGTGGCCGCGGCTGCTGCTGCTGCACCCGGGTTCCCCTCGCGGCTGCGGGGCCAGCGGGGTGCGGCCCAAGCGTCCTGCCGCCCCGCTTCGCTTCCCTCCCCGGGCGGGAGTGACCCGCGGCGGTGCCTTACGGGAGCCAGGTGAGGAGCCTGGCCCCGGCCGAGATTAAAAAGAGTTTGTTAGTTGCTCCCTTCCCCCTCCGCACGCGCTAATTAAGCATGGTAATAATTTATCATGTGCTCTGCCGATGCGATTTAGCGCAACTTGTCTTGTCAAGCCTGCTCCAGTGTTGAGCGTGCAAGTAGCTTGTGCTTGCTAACAGCACCTTAATAAAGCCATTCTCTTAAAATCCCGGACTGCGGGTGGTTAGGAAGCCCACACTCTTTAGCTTAAATGGCTAATAGTGCAAATGACTTTTGAGTACCTCATCTCGGGTGTGCCAGCATCGCAGGTTTTCCCTTCCTACCTGGCTCAGAGAGTGAGTTTTGCGTAGTTAACAGTAAACAAAAATGCCCAAGTGCTGATGGAATCGGATTTTTCAGACAACTAAATATTCTGATATAATTTGCTGTATTTCCTCCTTTTATTCAAATCTGAAATTCACGTGCCTCTGGTCAAAGCACCATTGTTGATTTGGGTTTAATCAAAGGGTTCATCTCTATGAACGACATTAGTATTAGGGCGATCACTTTGAGTTGTTCTAAGTTGTTCTCTTCATGTGTATACCACGTGTAAAAGAGGTCTTATTATGTGTATTCTTGAACTACTTAACTGCAGCAGATCTTAGGTGCTTCACTTACTGCTGGTGGTGTCCAGGCTGTGTTGCAAGGAAAAAACCGTAACAGAGGAAAATACCATCTCTGCTGTGTGGTGCTCGATGAACCCCCTCCTGCTTAAAGGTCAAACTGATGAGGTTTTCAAAACTCACCTTCAGATTTCCTTGCAATTCCAGGATGAAGAGCATGTGTAGGATAGAAGTCTGAATGTGTATGGGTATACATGTGTGTGTATATATATATGTGGTTGCGTATATATATGTACACATATATAAATGTGACAAACTGTTCGCGCTGGCAAGTGCACATTATTGCGTCCCCATTAGAGTAGCAGCATTGAACAGAGAGAAATGGTGGTGATGTGCACAAGTCTGCTGCATCTGTTGCAGACTAGTTACACTGGCCAGGCTCAGGCAGAAGAGCTATGGCAGCCGCTAAACAGCTTGCAGGTGTTGGACGGCAGAAAGGAACCTTGGGAGCAATCATCAAACCTGACATGTCTGTCTGAGTCAATTTGCACATGCTGTGATTTATGTCCATCTGAGTCAACTCCTGTGGTTCTTGGCAGAAGTGTGGGGAAGTAAATGTAGGCTGGTGGCTGTATGCTGTCAGTGGGCACTACGGTGATTGTGATTTTTTGAGAGATCCCAGATAATGTTGTTGTTGAGCTGTCTGTCAAAGTAACTATGAAATCAGTGTGCACTGAACGGTTAGTCAGATGATACCCATATTTCCTGTTGGCCTTTCAACATGCAAAACTGGATGGTTTACATTTGACATAAATGGAGAACTTTCCTCCCTGCTGTTTTGTGCACCTGCATCCAGCTCTATGACATGACATGCAGAATGCTGTGGGAGATATGTGTGGGAAAGAGAGAGGGGACATGGCATTTTAATTTCCTTATTTACAATTAAGTATTAACTCTGTGGTATTCAAATTATCTGCCTACTATCAGTGGTCAACAAGACCATGGTGCGTCATCCAAAGCCAGTATGTGGAGACTTTATTCTTAGGTATGAATATTCATACACATACATGCCACTTATAGAAAATATTGGGACTTAGTAGTGCTCTACAACCTAAAAAGCATAGAATTTGTTGTACTTCATAAAGAACTAGATACCTAAAGCGAAGAAATTGAGATGTAGGAAAAGAAATACAGGTTTAAAATATTTTTCAATATGGATATTAAGGAAGAAGTATTCAGAGTCACAGATTTACAGTGACTGTGTTTTTGTGTGAGAACTAGAAAGTGGGAGTCAGTTGAAGCTACCATGCTGTACCCCATCACTTCTTGTAGAGTCACCCTGGTGTCTATCAAGTATTTATTTCAAATACCTGTATTCTCGGAGCTTCTTCCATTTTTTTCAGTGATTCCCTCTGGCTTGCAGAAAGTAAAACACCATTGCAGCAAGGTACCTTGGTTGTATCTTGGAAATGTAACAGAAGATACGGGATGAAGCCCTTAGCATAGCTACAGTAGCCACCGTGGTTCATCAGGGTGTGGACCTTTTGTGGGGTCTGCTTTCACCTACTTCAAGGTTCTTCTTATATTACAAGGTCAAAGAGTTTATTTATTTATTTATTTGAACGCATCTAAGAATACAAAAGGAAGAGCTGTAAGGCCTCCAGAATAAACTGACAATAGGTTGCACATTTTGCCACTTGGTTTGCTGGGTGTTTGCTAACAGTGGAGAAACAGTGAGACTGGGGATGCCTGGGCTGGCCTTCTTCCCTGGAGGCTTTCTTTGGCTGCCAGGACCACTTTGTTTTTCAGCTTTCCCTTACAGGATGGGCTTCTCTCTTTGCCCCAGCTCCCTTTCCACTTCCTTCACAGCTGTCCACTATGGTTTCCACTTTGATCCTCTGTTTCTGGCCCATCTCTCATGCAGTGCCTTATGCCAGTTTACTATATTTTCTCATATCCATATCCCAGGCTGACTCTCAACCTCTCTGCATTTGAGTTGGGAAGCTTATGGCAGTTTGTGCTGAATCAGAGCAGGCTATATCCAGAACATACTGTTAATACCATTTTTCTGGAGGAGGAATTTAGTATTTACCAAAAAGAGCACATGTGACAAGAATACGGAGGTTTGATTTGGCTTTGTTTTTCCTCTTCCTAAGCTTTGCAGTGCAGTGTGAACATGCTCAACTAAAATTTCATAGACGTCTGCCTTTTGAAAACATTCAGTGTGTCTATGTGCAAATCTCAAGCCTTGTAGATCTGATCTCTCCGATCGCGTGCCGCCTGTCTGGACAATGTGTGTGCTTTTCCTGTGCGCACTGGCCCTGACAAATGCTCTACTTGGCATTGCAGAGAAGGGCTGGACACTGCACTGGACACCCAGGAACTGCTGCTGCTGGGGCTTCCTCACAGAAGCAGGAGAGAGAATGGCTCTGTCCCACAGCCCTGGGGCTGCTTCTGTCCCACTGCTGCCACCTTTTTTGTTCTCAGGCCTCTTTATTGTACTGTCTTGCATTGTATTATGCTTTAGAACATAGAATCATTTAGGTTGTAAAAGACCTTTAAGATCATCAAGTCGAACCATTAATTCAGCACTGCCAAGTCCACCACTTAACCTTGTCCCTAGGCTCCATGTCTACATATCTTTTAAATACCTCCAGGGATGGTGACTCCACCATTTCTCAGGGCATCCTGTTCCAGTGCTTAACAATCCTTTTGGTGAAGAAATTTTTCCTAATATCCAATCTAAACCTCCCCTGGCACAACTTGAGACCATTTCCTCTTGTCCTATCACTTGCTGCATGGGAGAACAGACTGACCCCCACCTTGCTGCAATCCCCTTTGAGTTAGTTGTAGAGAGTGATAAGGTCTCCCCTCAACCTTCTTTTCTCCAGACTGAACAACCCAGGTTCTCTCAGCTGCTCCTCGTAAGACTTGTCCTCCAGACCATTTGCCAGCTTCGTTGCCCTTCTTTGGACACACTCTAGCACCTCAGTGCCCTTCTTGTAGTGAGGGGACCAAAACTGAACCCAGTAATTGAGATGCAGCCTCACCAGTGCTGAGCACAGGGGGGTGATGATCATTTCCCTAGTCCTGCTGGCTACACTTTTCTGATACAAGCCAGGATGTTGTCGGCCTTCTTGGCCACTTGGGTACACGCTGGCTCATATGTAGCTGACTCTTGACCAACACTCACAGGTCCTTTTCCCTTGGCCAGCTTTCCAGCCACTTGTGCCCAAGCCTGCAGCATTGCATGGGGCTGTTTTGACCCAACTACAGGACCCAGCACTTGGCTTTGTTTGAACCTCATACTGTTAACCTTGGTCCATTGATTGAGCCTGTCCTTTAGAACCTTCCTTCCTCAGGGAGACTGACACTTTTGCCCAACTTGGTGTCGTCTGCAAAGTTACGAAGGGTGCCCTTGATCCCCTTATCCAGATTGTTGAGAAAGGTATTTAACAGAACTGCCCCCAGTACACAGCCCTGGGGAACACAACTTGTGACCAGCCACCAACTGGACTTAACTCCACTCGTCACCACTCTTTGGGCCCAGCCATCCTGCCAGTTTTTTAACCAGCAAAGACTACACCCATCCAAGCCACAAGCAGACTCTCCAGGAGAAGGCTGTGAGAAGCTGTGTCAAAAGCTTTACCAAAGGCTAGGTAGACAACATCGACAGCCTTTCCCTCATCCAGTAAGTGGGTCACCTTGTCATAGAAAATCAGGTTAGTTAAGCAGGACCCACCTCTCATAAACCCATGCTGACTGGGCCTGGTTGCCTTTTAACTTGTTGCTCTATTGTATTGAGTAGATTTGTAGGAGTAGGTCCAAAATAAATATACATTTAATGTGTACTTATGGTAGGTGTAAAGACTTGGAGAATGCGAGTGACAAAAATGGATTGAAAATAATTTAAAATGCTTTTCAGTTTTTGAAAATGTGATACTTACCAACAGAATAGATTCCTCGAGGGAATGATAGGAGGATGTTAAATTACAGGAGTGGTTTTGTGAATCCTGACCTCTGTATGAGATTTGTTTCAGATTCTCTGTGCACTTTTGGTCAGTACCCCACTATTATTTGTCAGATGCAGAGGGGTTGACATTTAAGGATTCCCTTGCAAGTACTTTGAAGGTTTATTTTTGTATCCTTTTGATGTTAATATAATTGAAGGTTATGTTTCTATTGTATACAAATAATAAATGTTTATCTCAAATATGGTTTTAATTAGGTTTTGTACTATAGTCTACTGTTTACTATAGTATTATTTTTGTTGTAGTGGGTATGTTTGCTGCTTGAATTATTGCTCTGAGGAGAAAATGGAATGCTGTCACTAGAACAAAACTTGCCTTTTAGCAGTTTTGCTGGATTTTACTCTTTATTGCAGAATTGTTTTATGATTTTTTTTTTAAACTAAGAAAAATACAGAATTTTCATTTAAATCCATCTTTTGGTAGCTTATAGTTGAGTTTTTCATGTACATGCTAGTAGGTCTGACATTTCCCAGTTTGTCATGTTTTCCTGTGGAAACGTAATTTGACATAGTGCATGTAATGGCTGCATAGTTGTGCTTTATCTTGGTCAGACAAAGAAGCAAAATATGAATTGCCAGACAGGAATATTTTGAGGATTATGGAGTGATAAAGCTTTCTTATTTCCAGCAGATCATGCAGCAAAAGAGCCGGTGGAAGATACAGATCCAAGCACTCTTTCCTTAACAATGGTATGTGTTTCTGGTCTAACAGTTAAAATCAGAATAGCTCTCCACAGTTACGTAGTGCAGAGTGAGTTAAAGCATTCAAGAATGTTAATTCAAACTGTGTATATATATAGCAGTTTGCTTATCCAAGCAAATTTTAATTTACTAAACCTGTGCAATTAGTGTGAATAAAACTAGCAATAGGTACTTCAGCTGAACTGGATGTTACTGACTGAGCTGTCCGTGGGCCAGCCTCTGGATGCTATGATGGTACCATCTTTTCATTAACAAAACCCACCAACAAAACAATCAAGAAAGATTGGTGCTGACATTCCTCTATCTATACAGGTTGGAAGGATAAGAGAACCCACCTAAGGTTTCAAATTTCAGTTGTACCAAGTTATTATTCCTTCCTGTACCTAATTTGTCCGATGAGTTAAAGTTATTGAAAGGTAAGAGCAAACAGCAGTGCCTTAAAGCAGTGTGGGTGAACCTGGGGAGAGGCCAAACAGCGCACTCTAGTGCTTGCTGGCAAAGAGAGTAAAACCATTTCTGACAAGTTTTTGTATCTTAGGATATTAAACAAGCCAGGCTTATGATGGGACAGGAATATATCAGGTAAAAGTAATATGAAACTATGAAATGCTGTGAAGTCTTTTACGAGGTGTTCTTTTTAATGTTGCTATGGATTGTTTACTCAGGAAAGTTACAGTGCCATGTAGCCCAGAGAAGACTGTTGTTTAATGTGTTAGTTATGTAAACAGGCTGAAATGCATTGGTGTACTTTATGGATGGGAAGTGATCAAGCTGTTGCTTTGCCTTCATGTTTTCTTCCCATTTAGAAGCTTTGCAACAGGGAGTCAACAGGAAACTCTGAAAATTTCATTGGTACTTTAAATGCTGATCCCTCACTGGGATCTGTTATTACAGTCTGTGTCCATGAATTTATGTTAGCAGGTTTTAATAAAAGATACAGACTTTGTGATTGTTTTTGTAGACTGACTGAATTAGATGCTGTGTTTTGCTAAGGGGAGTTTTTTCAAAAGGTGAGGGAAAGTTGTTATGTCTGAGATGAATGAAAGTTTGTTTATTCTCTTCCCCACCTTATATTAAGATGTCTTTAATCCATTTGCTTGGTTACAAACTTTAGAGCAGAATGGAGATTCTGGGTTTTTTTGTTTTGTTTTTTTTTCAGTACAGTAACATTTTAGTAAATGCTTGTATCCACTAAAAGAGCTTTTGAAGTCATCTCTGTTCCTCCTGGTATGCATTACCTTTTCTAGATTATCTTGCTACTTAAGTACAAACTTTCTTCCCTAATCTCTGCTTTTTCACTAAAAAGTAACACCTTTAAAAATACTGGAAGAAAGCAGCAATCTGTATTACTTCTGTGTGTGTCATCAGTAGTGTTAGCAATATCTCAATTCCCACAAGAGAAGTGTTACTGTGTCTGTTTATAGACAAATCAACTAGTAGCAATTTAAGAGATACAGCTATAAATATATGGTTTTACATTCTTTTTCTTCAGCACAGTTGCACTCAAAATAACAAACGTGTGTGTCTCTTGCCTTTTTGTGACAGACTGAAAAATATCCTGTCCAAGACACAGGACTACCTAAAGGTAAGTATTGTGAATTCTGTCTATTCAGGTGTCATAGATCTGTGTCGTTATGTGCAATAAAACCATTGGTGTTATCCAACAGGTTGAAATACTCTTACTTTTTTCCTAGATGTTTATGTTTTAAATGTAATGTTGTCTTATGTATTTTTAAGGTCAGTTTGGTGTATGTATATATATAGCTTTTCAAATTTCCTTCCAAAATTTAATTTTGATCTAAAAATCAGTCTGAAACTATAGTCAGAACATCTTGTTTCTCAGTCTGGAAGTAAAATACATTGGTGCCATCATAAAGCTGTGTTCAGAGAAAAGATGGTAGAGACATGATAATGTTAGAAGGTGCCTTTGAAGAGATTACCAGTGCCTTCAGGTTATCAGGAATATAATACAGAAATACCTTCCATGTTTCTTGGCTCTGATTGCTGTCTTAGCCTTATAACCAATTAACTTTTCATGCCATCTTTTACCTCCAGCAGATATTAATGCCATCTACTTGGGAACCTAATATAGGTCCACCCTGCACAAGTTACTGCCTCTCCTCGCTGAAAATAGCATGAGGGAGTGCAGGTTCTGTATTGCACTGACGTCAGATACTTGGATTACACAAACCTTCACGGTTTCCTTGATATGTGGGGTGGATTTTTGTCTTTTGGGGCTTCACTCTTGGCTTTTGTTCAGGGAAAGCACTGGTAGGGGCTCACTTGAGGAGCATTCTGCAAGTAGTGTGTTCTCGGTCCTGTGTTGTGCAGCAGGTCTGCAGCAGGGACAGACATGGGAAAGTATGCAGAAGCCAGCCACAATGGAAACTTTTGCTGAAGAACATGAGCAATATACCACTGGTGTTAAAGAAAGGTTAGGGATTGTTTTAGGGGCTTGAGGGGCCAGCCAGAAGAACTGAGCACCATCTGACAAGTACTGCTTTGTAGGGAAGGAGAATGCAGGATGAAAACTATTTGAAATCCTAAACTACTTTCTGTTTATTTGCAGGCAAGTGGTTTGTTCCTTCAGAATTGTTTACTAACACTAAAACAATTTCTCTGTGGCATTCTTTTCCATGTCCTGTTTTTCATTTCACCTGTGCCCTTAGGTCCTTCTCAAAATTAATTAGATAAATTCCAAAATCTTGTTTTTGTTAAAGTTGTTTGAAATCTGAGAATGCATATTTTAAATGCATTTCATTTAAAAAGGAAAGCTGAGAGGAAGTAGAAATCTCAGCACTTGCTGTAGAAAGGAAGTGAACTTGGTTTATTTTGAATTTTAGCTTCCACTTCCTTTTGCAATTGTAAAAAGATTTAAGTACTAATATAGCTTGACATTTTCCCTTTGGAGTTGCAAGTGATGCAAACACCTCTTAATAGTCTGTTCATTTACGTGATTTAATTATTTTTTCTTAGAATGATTTATCATAACTGTTTCTATAAAATACAGACTTAGAAATATGAGTCTGAGAGCTAAAATGTGTTACAGATGTGCAGGTCTGATCCCATGTAACACAAAATTATGTTTGCTTCAGATTTAATGTTTGAATAGACAGTACATTGGTCAGGCTGGAGGACTGTTCTGTAATTTTTATAGGTCAGTTATTTAATGGACCATTTTTATTCAAGTTCTTAACACCCTCTACTGATTATGAATTAAAGGTTAGTTGAGGGAACGTTTCATCTTGCAGGACTAGACTTAATATTTACATCATATTTTGGTTATAATTGTACCTCCATTCAAATATAGAACAAATTGCACGTGTAATGTTTCCACACAAATGAAGTGGAATTTTGATGCCCATACTCTGCATTTCCAGCCAGACTTTTTTTGACTTTGTTGGTGGTGTTGCCATCCTCTCTGGACCTGCAGTTCTAAAGAATAAAGATGATCCTTATTAAATGTTTACCCTCCTGGGGGTGGAATACTATTTGGCTTTAAGTTTCATCTTATAAAAACAGGCGAAGAGAAAAATAATGATTTTTTTTTTTTTTCTTGAAAGTGTAAGGATGAATTCCTTGATTTAGATCTATTTCTTAGTTGAGATAAGCAAATACATCATCTTTCTGTTATCTGACAAGTTATAAAAATAATAGCTGTTCTTTAATGAGATCTTACCACTAAACAAACAGCAAATGAAAACATACCAGCACTACAAATGTAGTCACCACCACGGAGAGTTCTTGTGGGTAAAAATGTGGAGAATTATAACTGCTTTTAAATAGTGCTGTGCATGATTGTTGCAATCTCTGCCAATGTAATAGTTTTGGCTTTTAATCTAGCATTTTCCAGTGACTGATCATGATATGGTGTTAAATTTTGTATACTAGACACCTATAATTTATGTTTGATGGTCTTACTATTTAAATTTGTATTTGAGTGGAAGACTAGTGTTTCACAGTCTTTGTTTTAGATGAGGAATACCTAACAGATCAAGTGACATTGGAAATTGCATCTGTGAACATCAAGACTCTTACATCAGATTCTGGCCTAATCCAACAGGTAAGAAAAATTATACCTGAATGTAAACTAAGTTATTGCTGTTGATTAAATATGTTAACAGAAAAATACATTTTCAGACTGTCTGGAGAGCATGGAATTACTCTGTAAAGCAGACCAGAAGTAGGTTCTCTTTTCAAGAGATCAATGAAGTGAGCTTTTGTGAACAAGAGCAAAAGAAAGGTTATTTATTAATTTATGTGTACTTTGTAGTTTAAATAGGTTTTGATTAGTGTGTAGATGCTTTGAAGAAGTCAACAAAGAGTTAAGACTTTGTCGTGAGTGCTATCCCTCATCCCTGCTGCAAATGGAGCCAAGGCAGAGAATAAGTGAAGAAGTAAGGAATGCTAGGTTTGGACTCCATGTGTTTTGCCCTTAGAGAGGCATTTGTTCTGTTTTGACTTTGGGACACTGCTCTTCCCACAGTGGAAACACTCTCCACTGTTTTGTTCAGTCTTATGGTGCCATAGTGGGCAATGCTGAGTGACCATGGTTACCATGCTTCAAGTGAAATCTGCTGAATTTCTATTAGATTTTCTTTGAATTGAGCAGAAAACTCAGAAAAGAGAAATGAATAAGCTTTTTACAACAAGACAAAGAATTAAAATGAGTTCCTTATGCCAGAACCCAGATAAATTTCATCAGAAACAAGCATGGGTTTGGCATGCATTTCACAGATGATGGAGGTAAAGGTCTCATTCTCATCATCAAGAAAAGAGCATTTATAGCCATCTTAGAATTACCGTAAAGATATTTCAGTGTATTAGGGTGTTAATGGTCCTACAGAGCTGGAAAACTTCTGCTATCTTAAGACTGGGCATAGGTTTATGGCTCTGATTAGACCTGTAGAGGCTGATTCAATTTCAGTTGTGGGCAAAAAATATTCTTGCTTAATGCCTTCATTTCATGGGCTGTAACGCTACGTTGTCTTATTGTAATTGCATCACAAGACAATGATCTTGACTAAACCTGAGTACAACTGACTTGATAAAAGTGGTTAATAACTGATCAGTAAAAATAGGAATTTTGAGAACAGATATATGACACAGATAAATATCCCTGTCTTTCTTTGTACTTTTTACAGTACTCACCACTCATGTTATTTTTTTATCACAAGACAAGAATACAATGAGATCTCTTAAAGGCATTTAGATATCAGCTTTCAGAGTATGGTCTGAACTTTCATGAATTCATAAAGTCTGGGATAGGTTACTGAGGCTTGGAACTGCAACTTAGCTGTTGCAAACTAAGTGAACAGTGCCCATTTACCCCACCCCTCCTTGTTTTTATTTGCTTGTTTGTTTCTTTTGAAACATATCTTGGGGGAGTGGGGGGCTGAGCTGTGATGGGCAGCTCCTCCCAGTGAGTTACCTTCTGGGGATTTGCTCCTCAGGGCTCGGTAGTAACATTCTACCTTTTAAGGAATTTGTGGAAATGGTGACAATAACTATAATCAGGATCTCCAGATTTAAGTTTTCTTAAACCTTGGGGGCTCATGTTGCCATGTGAAGGCCAAGTTCATGTTTAAAAAGCTCTGTCCAGAGAAAGCTTACATAGTGTCAGTGGAAAAGTAAACTACTACAAAGAAGATGGCAAGGATTACTCTGTTACAAGTGGCATGTGCAGCGTTGGATTTTGAGTAGAGGGCATACATTTTGTGGAGTGAATTGAGGTTGCATATGTGATCTTGCAGTTTTTAGGAAATGAAGAAATACTGCAAACAGCATTCACATTTTTTCTTTCCTAACAAAGTCTTTAAATATTTTGGAGATGGTTTACTTGCTTTATAATTGGACTGTGAATGTATGCTTGTTCACCACATTAACTGAAACTGCCTATATTCTATTTTTAGAGGATTTCTTAGTAAAGAAGGTGTAGCTGGTAGGAATAGAGTATGTTATTATACTATATTTTTACACAGTTGACTTGTGTTTGCATGCAAAGCCTGCAAAATGTTAAGAAGCCTGCTGTGATAGTTCTGTAAGAATGACACAATACAAAAAAAATCAACAATACTTTATTGCAGCTAAGTAAAGGGAAAATCCCCTTCTGCTTTAATCTTTAAATCCTCAACAGAAGAAAGCTATTTCACCTGGGTCCACACCTGCATAGTTAAAGTAAGGGCAGCTGCAGTTTCCCTGCAGCCCTAGGATCAAGGTGCAGTCCTTCCAGTTTTTAGATGTTGCTCTCTAAATTGTAGATTTGAAATGTTAAAATGTCTATTGCAGTCTCAAGCTTCCAAATAATTTCATTATGTTTAATTATCAGGAAAAAAAGCCACTGAGGGCATGTTTACTTCAAACAAGAGGAGGGTTAGTCGTGAGCCAGCAGAAATGTTCAAATCCCCATATTGTCTAGAAAACCTTCCGATGTATGTCATGAAATTTGTGTGTGTGTGTAAAATAAATTAAAAAAGCTCCACTTTTCCAAGATCAGGAAAACAGTCCCTTACTGCTGCATGGTACAGGCAACATTCTTGTTTCATTCACTGCAAAGCATTAAAAAAAAATATCTTTTTAATCAAAACATATGAATAGTTGAACAGCTGTTGAGGGTTTAAGAACATGTTAATCAAAGGATGTAACCCCATAGCCTATCATTAATAAAGACTACATTGTTCAGTGGATACAACCAACAGGGCAGTTTTGTGAGTGAAAACTTGAAGATGCTGCCTGAAAAGACTACAAATTGTTAGTAATTTTCAAAACCATATATATTAGCAGTCTGACTTTACAAGTAGCTTGAAATTCTTCTAAGTAATCTCCTACCACTTTGTAAATTAGCCAAATAGTTATTCTGGTGTTCAAGTACATTATTTTATTTTGATTTATATTTATTTTCTGCTTTGTAGCCAGAAGACAAAGACACGCACAACCATACTGATGAATCACTTTCAGGTAATATATCAGCTTTACTGGTCTACATATTTTTTTCCCTAGATTTTTCTTCGATGGTACTGTGTTTAAAACTGCTGTTTGTCATAACCAAGAACTGCTTGGGTAATCGATACTTGTGCAGCTCTCCCTTCATTACCAGTGTCATTTACAGCTTCATCTCTGTTCTAAGGAGGTGGTAATTAATAATGCAGACCATACAAAATGTGTAAGCTGGGCTTTCTGAATACATCTAGAACGGCCACCTTTGGAAGAAATCTGTAAACAGCTGTCGGGAGAGAGCAGAAGCTGTCAGTAGGCTGAAAGAGCTAATCCTGTAATTGCGTGAGCTCTGCTGGGGGTGGGATGTGTGTGTTTGATATACAGCCCTGTTAATCTAGCAGTGGACAACTGAGAATTTCCTGTTAGTAAAGAAGCTTGTCCTATCATGTAGCATTAGGATCATGCAATTAGGTGGGTTGGTCATCCTTTGCTCATCTGTATCTTAACACAGGGCATCTTAGAAAAGCAAGATTCATTGTAATGCTTTTGATAGTCTGCACATGGTATAGCACAAGAAGCAGGTTGGTTTAGTTTTGTTTACCTATATCTGTGCCCTGTGTTTTATTTATCCCTTCTTCCCCGCTTCTGTTGGAGGATAAAACTTATTCTGGCATCCTTGCAAAGTAAAATAAGATGAAATTCAGATAGGGTGCTCTCCTGCCCTTTGAGTTGAGCCAGAACTTTGATTTAATTATATTCATTTTGCCTTGTTTGTGTAAGTAAATCTTAGTATGAGTGAAGCACTCAGATTTTGTCTCACTTCAGGGAAAGTTCAAGATACATGAGAACAGAATAGTTAACATGCATATTTCTGTAGAGAATGGCTGCAAGGCCTTTGGAATACCTGTGAGCAAAGATGTCACCAGAACATGTTTCCCCTTAACGGGAATATAAACATTGAAGTTATTAAGTATGAAGTTATGTGTCTGCAGCAGTGTTATTGCTGCACGTCCTAACTTGTTGAAAACTTCAGAAGTTGTCTTTGGCCTGCTAAAAAAGCAAGCTGATGAGCGATGTTACAAAAATAACAACAGCCTGTTCTTCCCTTAAAAACAAAAGCCAAAGTGCATGCAGAAACTATATTCAGCTCACAGTTTGATGGTCTTTCTGGAATTTTCACTCAAACTGACAATTATTACTGCAAATTTAAAAAAAACAACAAAAAACAAAACAAAGCCAAACCAGACAATAATTACTGCAAATGCAAAATAACACAAACCCAAATAAACAACAAACCAACAAAAAACCCCAACATTAACAGATGCTGTTGTCTGTATGAGTAGGTAGCACTGGATTTGCCGTTTTCCAGAGATACAGTTCAGGTCTCTTAGATCAGCACTGATCCAGCACTTGTAAATTGTGTATCACTGTTTTCTGTTGTTTTGTTTTTGTTTTTTTTAACAATCTTTTGATTAATAGAGGTTTTCATGTTTTAGTGTCCCTTTTTCAAGGAGTCTCACCCCAGGTAGGACCTCTTGCTTCCCTATTTCAATCCATACAGTGAGGCTGGAGAGCAGAACCTTTAGAAAATGCATCTAAGCTGCATCCATTATCTACTACCCTTTGGAGGTACAAAGGGGTCCCCGCCTTATAAAAAGGAGCAGAGAGAGTTAAGGTCATATCTGCAGACAAAATGCTCAAGCAATGCCCTACACCACTGACGTGTTAAAGTTCTTGGTATTAGTGTTTAACTAGAAGTTTGACTAGAACTGGTTTCTACATGCTTTGGGTTATTATTATATGATATAGCCTGGTAGCACCAGTGTTCACAAGGCTGTGGAGATAGTGACTGTTGTGTGTGGGAGACCTCTAAATGGCAATTTATGGTATTTGATGCAGATTTTAGAACATATCACCACCTACTTCCAGCAACATGGTATTTTTATTTTTTTCGTATATGGAGATGTATGCACTTTATTCCTTCCCATAATGTACATTTAAAATAGGCTTGCTTGGTAGAACAGGGACAGTTTTTATTGTAAGAGCCCTTCCAAAGCAAAGGAACATTTTCACTTTTTCATTGTGTTAAAGTACAAAACGTTAGTCGTGTTTGCAACTGTCAGAAGAGATTCTTCTGGGGCAAATATGTCATGTTTTTACGAAGGCAGCAGCTCAGAAGTGCAAAACCTTTTCCTTCATCCTACTACACACATATACAAGCTGCACATAATGTGCACATAATCTATTGGTCATGTAAGCAGGGGTTATGGCAGATTCAAAGAAGCGACATAGTTTCCCCCCCCCCCCCAAAGGAAAAAAAAAAAGGCAAATATCCCAGCTCACACACTGGATTGAATTACATGCCTTTTCTATAGAAGTATAAATATGGTACTTTCAAAATTACTGTCCTTTTGATGATAGCCACTGAGTGTAGTGAAGAGAGAAGTCTTAGGAAGTTAATTTCATGTAATGTCTTTCCTTATGAAGTACACATGTCGCTATTCTGACTTTTTCAGAAACAATTCACAGGAAGATAATACTCTTCCACCCTTTGTGCTTCTTCAAGTGAAACCACAGCAATAGACCCTAACTTCTCTCCATGTCACGATTTTCACTGCAGATCTCAAGAAAACCTGCAAAGAAAATGGCACCTGCTCCTTGTGCTTATTCCGTGCACCAACCATCAGTGACATGCTCAATGATGAGGACTTGTTGTACACCGTGAGGCTAAAGCTGGATCCCTGTCACCCAACAGTGAAAAACTGGAGAAATTTAGCAAGCAAGTGGGGGATGACTTACGATGAATTGTGTTTCCTTGAACAGAAGCCCCAAAGTCCCACCTTGGAGTTCTTGCTACGGAATAGTGACCGGACTGTGGAACAGCTGATTGATCTCTGTAAATTTTACAAGAGAATTGATGTTGTGAAGGTGCTGCTGAAATGGGTGGAGGAGGAATGGCCCAAGAGAGGGAACAGAACTTACCAGAACGACTTCTAGGTCAAAGAAAGTTGTTAGTCTGTATGTGTTAAATGCTGGGACTAGCTGCCACTAGTACATGGAAAGTTTTCCTTGTGAGAGAGCGAGCGAGCTTGTACTGACGGTTTGTATGCTGTGTAAGCTTCATGTACTGTATACACATACATATACATGTTCTGTGCCCTCAGGGCTGCAAAGATAACCTTCCAAAAAAGAATGGAATAATGCAGGTTGTGTTCTTGAGTCTACAAATGCCTTCAGTTGCTTGCTGCTGTTCGTAGGCTTCCTAAGCAGAAGTGGAATGAAAAAGCCAGACCACTGGTTTTACTGCAGCAGTTGTGAACCATGTCAGTTGTGTGCTGTTGATATTGGGAAAGCCACAATTAGAAGGCAAGTCCCTTGGCCTTTCTGGCAGCCCTTCCACAATTTTATATGTTCTATCTATTAGAAGATGAGGGGTTATTTTTTTTTCCTTCCTTTTATTTTAATTTTTTTTTAAGCTTTATGATGCTGTTTTTGGCACAGGAACACCTCAGTGTTCCAAGCAGCAGTTTGGATTTGCATGTTAAAATTAATTCAGTGTTTCCATGTGACATTCAAGCAAATTAAGCTTTAAATCGCTTTTATAAACAAGAATAGATGTTAAATAAAATAATTATTTGCACACTTCTACATCACAGGGCATGTATTTGCTATAGGAGAAATACTGCAATTCAGAGAGACTTTCCAGTCCATAACCACTAGGGACCAAAAAAAAAAAAAAATTTAAGTGTTTTATACTTAAAATTATTTTTCCAAAGTTTTGAAGACCATATACACTCTGAATGCATTTATCTGTTTATCTCAAATTCCCCTTGCTTTGCAGTGGGAGGTGACATCTACTGCCTCATCCACAGTATATCCTTAGCATTGAGTATAACTTCCCTTTTCACAGGCTGTGGTTTTCTTTACAGTCCTGTGGCTTGACCTATTTTCTTTCCCACACTAAAGTACTGCACACTTGAGAGAAACTAGCACAAGTTTATGTATTGATTAAAGCCACTCCAATGGGAGATTAACAGGTAAATTCATCTATAGTCCAAGTGGATGGTTATTAAAGCACTTATGGGGGTTTAGACTGATGTTTCTCAAAGAATTTGGATACTCTCAATTACACTGTTTACACTTTAAATATTTTTAGAAATTGATCTTTTTTCCTACCATTCTTCTGTGCTCTAATTTTTTGAAAAATCAGTTATACAATATGATATATAAAGTACTTATAGCTATAATGCCACACACAAAAATGTTGTGACTTAAAAATACTTCTAGTTGTTACCCTTACTAAAAGCATCTCAGACAATACTCGTATGTACATAGATGTATATACCAAAACACTGGTGAACAGTATGTCAAGATGTGGGGCAAAACTAGAACGGGGTAAAGGCTGGTGCACTGTTTACTTTTCTCAAGTAGAAATTACTAAGAATTAGTAGCAAAGCTGAGGGAAGTCTGATGCTGTATACTGATTTTCTCTACTGTAAGAGAATGAAAAGGGACCTCTGGTAATAATATTATAGTATAGCTACTGAGTGATGTGGTTACAGAGGAGCTAGAAGTAAAGACTAATGTTTTCAATGTCAGGCACTAGTTCAGGGGTGACAAAAATTAGCTTTATTTTAGTGACTTCAAGAAGCTGAAGATCTAATTTCAAGGTGAAAATACTGACATCAATCTGCCCTAAATTTGAGGGTTTAATTTTTCTTTTTAAAGCTTGTGGGAGATGGAATTTTTAATATCTTACCTTTTTTTAACCACTCCTCAGAAGAGCTGCTACTCTTTAGAGCAGTAAGTTTTCTATCCATATTTTAAAGGGGAATTTGTATTCCTCTATTGTTGGAGCTGCAGCCAGATGTTTCATGTTTCTCTTCTAGGAACAGGAGCTTCCCTATAGATGTCTGTCAACTCTAACTTTTGCAAATAATCTGTCTTTAGTGAGGAGCTCTAGAATCAGCTTTGAGGACTACTGCTATGGCTGGGCTGCCTGCTATTTTCAGTTCCTACAGCGGCACCCACTCTGTGCAGATAGCTCAGAATGCATCTCATCCAACATAATCCTCATACTTTGGGCCTACTATTTGCGTGGCTTAGGATCGTGTGTCTGTGTATTAAGTTGTTCTTCTGAGTGATGAGTGGTGGCATGTATGCCAACAGCTTTTCTCTCCCACAACATACCACAGCTAGATGTGTGTGGTATTATATTATGCTCTGCTTTGGTATATCCAATCCAGCAAGGAGCTGCAGCCCTCACCAAAGATTCACAATAGGAATATGAAATGATGCAGCAGCGTTTCTGAATCAAGTTGTTCAAGTGAGATCTACCCCTGTTCTTGTTTTCTGGCTAAAAGTTTTAGATTTTGAAGAAATACATTTGTCTTGTCAAAATGTGTTCTGATCTCTTGAAGCTCTTGAAAAGTCAATGTCAGCTGCAAGGATTCATGTCTGATGAAAATAAAGCTGCTTCTGAGAGTTCATAGGTGGATTCTGTGTAAGTTCAGCACTGAAGGTTGAGAATATTAGCCTTAAACTTCAGCACACACTGGATTACTCATTATATACTTGAAATATTTTTTTTTCCTCTTTGTATGGCATGAATTGAGATTTACACACTTTTTTTAGTTTTATATCTGTTTAAAAGATATTGGGTCTGAATATTCAGTTTATTCTTATATCTTCTGATGTATGCTATTTTTAGAAGAAATATAGATTGTCAATGTTTGACTTCATTGTCTTTGGTTTTATTACAGCTAGAAAAACGGGTGTTTTACTTCTCACCAGTCACCTTGGAACCACTGAACTATCAACTAATTGTGCTGTGTTAAAAAACATCTTATATACAAGATTCATGGCAGCTTTAAGCACCTATGTTTGCAACAGATACTGCTGTTCAAGAACGGAAGATGCACTTTTTTATCATTTCCAAATGAAAAATGGGTTAATTTTGATAAAATTATGAACAAAGACATTTATCTAGGAACTTGCAGTAGAGTTAGTAACTTTAGAGAGGTATGAAACCTACACTGGGTGAACTCTTCCTGAATTAATAACCAATCTGATAATGAAGGTTAGAAAATTCCTGAAAAGGCTCTACTAGACTAGTCAGGTTTGTTCCATTGTATTTTCCTCTCATTCCTGTATGAGACCTGCTCTTCCTTCAGGGATTTCCAGTTCTTTGACTGCCATCTCTGTGCCTGCAGGGGATAATCAGGGGTCCTTCCCACCCACTTCAGTTTCTGTGATGTCCAAAACACTAAAGAATAAAATTTTTTTAAAAAGTATTTAATATCCTATATTCCTGCAGCTTTATCTAAGACATGGTGAGCCTAATAACTGTTCTTTAACAGCAAAGGTACAGTCCTGTGCTCCAGGACCCCTTAGTTTTGTAGTTAGATCGACTATGGGCATCTTCAACAAAATGGTGACAGTGTCCATTTGCCTTACTCACTGCATGCATTTCTCTTTGATCTGTGGAGAGGAATGCAAGACGGGTTTGGGACTGTCCTTTCGAAGCCTACCATAAAGGAAAGAGTAGTCAACATGGCCCTAGGTGCTTGTACAGGAACTGTAAACCATACTTCTTCCTGAATCACTACTGAATAATGGAGAGCTGCAGCTCAATCTGGGCAATGCTTCATGCAAGAGACAGCGTATTTTTCACTGTCTCAAGCTGGTTGCCTCCCACAGTTCCAAGTCAAGCTGATAGCGAGTGGGGAAAAAAAGTAAATTCTGCCTTGTGGTGATTTAAGTTAGGGTAACACCGTTGACTTGTGGTCAGACATAGCTGGAAAATATTTGTCAGACAGCAGAATTGTTTGAACAAGGTCAAAAGAAGTGCATGGCATTTATAATAATTTAAAGAGCGGCCTACTTCTGTAATTTTTGAAGCATATCATATTCTTCTATCTATGATGGAAAAACAATTAATTTTTCATAACTAATTTCAATATATCTTGTAAGTGTTAAGTTTTGTGTCAGTTTTGGACAGAAGGGCAAAGAGACATTAAATAAGCTCTTGGGCTTGTGGCCTGTTTTAACAGAAAAGTGCTTTCCCTGCCCTCTGAGCACAGCTAGTCCTGGTTGCATGGCTATAGTCAGTTGCTGACCTTAGCTGGGTAGGGAAGCTGGGGATCTACTGGTCAGACAGGCTGAATATGAGCAGCACCAAGAAGAATTAATTTGGAAAGGTGAACTCTATAGTATTTGTTTGTCTGTACCTCAGCCAAAGACTGGGACTGATTCCATCTTACATGAAACTGATGGCAAAGAGAATGTGACGGACTTTGGAAAGGCTTGCCTGTTCCCTCTCTTGGGGGAATTAAACAACTGGGCATACTTACTAGTTGGTTTGATCTCTGCGTTTTACCTTTGTAAAACAGTGATTCTTTATTTCAAAGGCGGGTCATTGGGGTAAATGTATATTTGTTACTGTGGGAATGGGAGTCGTGAGAATCTTAAATGTGAGAAAGATAGAGCAGTGCAAGTCTTGTTAGGATAGGATCAGCAAGGTTGGCTTAGCCTTTTTGAACTCTTGACATGAAATAGTATTGGTGTATTGGATTTGTCCAGACTTTGTTTACTGGTCTTCAGAGTGTACAAAGATGAGGATTAAAATTGCAGAAGAGGTGAGAAAGAAGTAGCTTCTATCAGGAATAATGGGTGAGAAGTAATGTTTATGGTGTTAACTTGCTCTTTACTTTGATGTATGTACAGAAACAGTTTCCTTGACTGAAAATCTTATTTACAGCTGCATCTTTCAACTTTTTTTGGAGAAAATTCCAGAAGCAAGGCCAAATGGTTTAGTAACTTTGATGCTAAATGTGTTCTGTGTACAGCATGAGATAGATACGCAGCTTTATGAATACATGTGAAAGCACCTTTTTAAATTTTGAATTTGCTTCAAAATTTCCAAATATTTAGTCTGGGGATGCTTTTTGTCTCTAAAAATAACCAAATTTTCTTGTTGTTGATGACGTAAAAAACATCTACACAATGAAAAAGTTTCTTAACAAGAAGAATCAGGGCAAGAAAAAGGGGCACCCAAATCCTTATGCTAGCAATAATACCTCGAGTCTAAGCTGACGATTTTTTTTCATGTTTGTGCCCAATGTATGTGAGCTTCCCCTACTCCTCTAAAGCTTCAGTTCATTCACAATCCCATAAGCAGTTTATTAGATTTTTTTTTTTGGTCCTAATTTACTTTTGTATCTGCTTTTTCTGAAGCTGTGGAGTCCATGAATTCAAAGGTCTGTTAAAAGCCTATTCCCCTCTAACCATCAGAAAACACCTACCATCTCGTGGTGAGAGGTGGTACTACAGCCCTCTAATTTCTCCTTTGAAAATACAGCAACACTGTGGGCAAGTAAGGCCATCTGTAACTGCAGAGACCCACCAAGGAGATGGAGAGGCAACTACCATGAGGATGATGGTGTAGTCCTAGGCATCTGGGGTTTGGTCACAGTCTATAGTTGGGAGAACACTGCACAGTGCTTTGTTTTGCACAGACACGTCATGTTGCTTGTTTTTTATCTCCGTAGGGAGGTAAGTATGGACCGAGACACTATGTTTGTGTAGAACGTGGCACAATCATCTTTTGGACGGGTAGACAGGGCAAGCATAGGCACAGGCTTGCTCTGGTATCTATTGCCATGCAAATAAAAAGTGATCCTGACTACTTTCAGAGTCCTAGATCATTGTGTCACTGTCACGTGCCAGTCATAGATCAGAGTGAGGTTTTGACCGTATTCTTGGGAACAGAATTAAGACTCAAAACAGAGTCAAGTGCCAAGTAACTTTATTTGCCCGGTAACAAATTCACAAAGGAAAGAGAGAGAGAGAGAAGGGAAAGAAAGGAAGAAAAGGGTCAGTTGCGATAGCTACCACTACAGGTCTGTGGCATTCCATCAGTCCAATTCATTTCCAAGTCTGGTGGAGAACATTCATATCCAGTGTTGGTTGTTCATGCTCTTTTATTGGGTTGTCCTGTTGAATAGTCATCCCTCTTCAAAGAACTACTTAGTATATTCCAGGATCTGTTTTGCTCCACACCCACCACCTGGTGATGATACGCATTCCCAATACCATCTCTGAGGGGTCTTAGGTGGTCTTCAGGGATCTCTGGACTCCTCGGTCTTCCAAGCCCTGGGTCTGGCCACATGTGCAGGGGTTAGGTTGCAGTTCTCAGAATTAGCTCTGTATTAGAGTTTATATGAAAACAGGAATTTCTAGCCTTGTGGTCCAGTCGTCACTCAGTTTGTGCTTTGATGTCTACCCACACTGGTGCAGCAATGTTGAGACAACATACAGTCTTTGACACTGTCTCTGACAGTAACTGATTTAAAAAAGAAGGGGTGAGTATGTTTTAAGGGTTATATGGCCTATAATTCATTTTCAAGGACCAGTGACTTCTCTGTAACTCCTCTGTCCTTTGGCCCTCATATCTAATCTGTATCTTGTTTGCTCTTATGCTTCTATTCAACATTTGCTTTAAGAAAGCAGGCATTGCAACAAAAAACCAGACTATTTAGTAGCTTCAGAAGTAGCAGTAGCATTTTAAGCTTTTGAATGTGTAAGCCCATTAAAAAAAAACAAAACAAAAACAAAAAAAATTTTTATTTTGTTCCCTGTGCTTTATAAGATTTGTGTATTTAGGCTTTAAACTGAAAACTGGAAGATATGAATGATCATTGGAGCTAAGTATTGACATATCAAGGAAGAGTTATGGAAGGCCACTGATTAACTTGTAACCACGTAACAGCTGAACCAGCTGGGCTGTCAACTGAAATTTTAATGCTGGTGTACCAAGAAATGGTCACTCATGTCCACTTTGAATCTAAAGCCTTTCAGAGAAGCTAGGGGAATTATTTCCATCAGAAAATGCTATAATGTGCAAACAGCTCCACTGAAGCTGTGGAAGACATGACAATGTCAAACTTTTGAGATAACTGAAGTGCTTACACATAAAATTTCTGGGGAATGGTGTGCCAGAGGCTTTACCCCTGTGGCCTGTAGTACTGCAATAACTAGGGGAAGAAATTACAATTATTCTGGTACCACACAACAGTATAAAAAGGATTAGCTGAGAGTAACTTCCACTGGGTAGGTTTCTTAACAGGTACTAGTAGCCTACTTTGCCTAGGTGCAAAGCTAGATTATGTGTGTGTCCATCAGCTCTGGATGAGGATGAACTTGAGACCTGCAGAGAGCTATTGAGATTATTAATATTGAGTAGTTGTAATGGTGCATTGCCATATAAGCAGTATGTACAGCGGGAGAAGCTTCTGGTTCTGGACAGGATTTATTTTTTTTCCTAAATATGCAGATAGCAATTCAGTAAAATATACTACATGCTGCCAGGGATCATTGTGGAGGCCCAAAAGTAGTGTCATTGACCTAAAAATGCCTTGAGTAAATTCATGGTCTTCTTATTCAGTAAGATTGTGCAGTTGTAACCTTTGGCTCAGAAAGTCCTAAGTGGCTGATGGTCAGAAGCTAAGTGTGTTGTACTGTATGCTTGCCTTGGTTCTCTGCTCTTCTAGGCAGCTCATGTTGGCCACCATCTGTAATGGTTGTGGGTATGTGACCCTTTGACTTGATGTAGTAGAGCCAGTTTTGTCTCTATCGGACCATAGATGTCTTGTACCAATCTCAAAAGAACAGCAGTACTTAGGAAGCTGTTAGAGTACTCTATACACCAGAAAAAGGACAAATGCAGCCAGCGGGGCAGCCAACACTACCCCTAGACTAAAGTCAATGTAACTTTGGGCTAGGAACATAGGCTAGGAAGAAAAGTAAATAAGCATACCTGAACATTGAGAAACTGCAAGTAACCTATACAGAAAGTCCTGGATAGGCCTAAAGGGAAAGGAGCCTCTTACATAAAGGGAAGGATGGTGTTTTGAATTGTGAAAAGGAGGAGAGCTGACAAAAAAGGGACCCACGAGAGTTTTTGAAACGTGTTTACTTGTGTGAAGTCTAGGGATTTCCCTTTTTTAAATAGCTCACTATTAGTAGAAATTTTATAACTGGAACTGTGTATAAAACATTAAGTGTGACTACGTATGCTGTCACCCTAACCATGGGCAGTGAATTGCCCTGAGAGGTACAGGTTATAGGCTGGGAAGCAAGGACAGGGGTACTGCTTAAGAAGTCTCCTTTAAAGAAGTAGGATAGCATGTAATCACCTACTCCGTGGCACTCTGCTGAAAAGTGGGAGGAACTGGAGAACAGGAGCAGATAGCCAAATGGCAGCAGATAGCTAAGGCAGCTAGCAGAGCCAGAGCACTGCTGGAGTGACTCACAAAGGACAGAGCAGCTTATAGTGCTGCTTGCTGGGTGTGGTACAGTGTGGATGCAGCCTTGTTGCCCAGCAGGGAAGGTAGGAAAGCAGGGAAAGCAGGAAAGCAGGGAAGCCTCTGCTTTGGAGAAGGGCAGCTATAAGATGAGGTGTTTATTGCAAGGAAAGAGCAAACATAGCAGCTCCTTTACCAAGAAATTATGAGAGGGTTCAAAAGAGTCTGTGGTTGTACTTTTCTTTTTCGATCCAATAAAGTGATGTTTGTTAGGCCACCTGACTGAATGCATGAGAAGGGGTTAAAAAAGTGCCAGGTCATCAGTTTAGTTCAGATTTCCCAGATTTCTGAGCAGGCTTTAACTGTTCCAGCCTGTATTGCTGTCAGAAGCTTACACTGAAGTATGGAACAATTATGCAGGTGATGGTAGCAAAATCCAGTTTTGCTGACAACACAGTTGGCAAGCACAGTATTTATATACACTAAAAATTCATTGTCACTATTAGAATCAATCACATAGAGGCAAAAGCTCTGTGTAAAATGGTGCTACACACCATCAGTCTGTCCTAATTAGTGGGTTGTGGTCTGACACCGCTGCTTGAGTGTTAAGTCTGTTTTTTCTCCGAAGTGAAATGGGAAAACAGAATCTAAATGGAAAGCTAAGTCTGTAAAAGACCACTTAAATCAGTTTTTAGTAAGATGAATCAAAGCAGTTCTTGATACCCAAGAGGGAATATGTAAGATTTGGAGATCACCTAATTTACCGCTGCAAATAAGCGGGAAGCTCATTCATAAAGAGTAGTGCAGGGTGGGCTAAGGTAGCAGCTGACATGCAGCAGCAGCTCCTGCACTGCTGGTGTCTTGTATATTCCTCTCCCAGTTCTTGTAGTTGGGGCAGGAAAGGCGGGTAAAATTTATCAGGGTTGATGGAGTCCTCCCTCAAATGCTGTCTTTTGGCAAAGAATAGCCGCTAAAGTTGCTTCAGCTGAAATTGTCTGTTTCTGTCTTGACAAAGCCACTGCTGTTTCCCCTGAAAGCAAAACCCTGCTGGAACATGGAAAGTCAGACTATGCGGACAGGATAACACAGTCCCAGCAATGGTTATGTGTCAAACTGTAGCTTTAAAAGCAAAAGGCCAAAGTAGTACATGGACCGTGGAAATCAGGGAAGGCTTTGTTATTTGCTGTCATGACCGCCATTAGTAAATTATGCTAAAAATAGCAGTCACAAATCAGCAGGAAGAATGATAATCTATCAACAAAACAACGGCAACGTAGTGCAAGGCAAGTCAAGCTCTCATCCAACTGACTCATTGCCAATGGTGCATTAGGTTTGGAAGCTGAAATAGGGATTTTCCTGCAAATTTCATAAACTGCCTATGACTCAGCCTTCAAAGAGGTGATCAGCATGTTAATCAAACAGCCGTTCTGCTTCGGTAGAGAACTGGAGCATACTTTAAAGTGCTGTATTTCCTTTGGATTGTTTCATCCCAAAAGTAGAAGAGCTCTGAGTCAGAAGTAGTAGTAAAGTAGTAAAACTTTCTTTTCTCTGGTTCTTCTAGAAACACTTCCACTTATTACTCCTTTGTTCAGCCTCACCACTTTTTCATTCCAGGTCTTCAGCATCTTTTCTGTCCCTGGTTGATCCAAACTTTCAAACCTGCTTTGAGGTTGTATTCTAATACTGAGAAGTGGAGGCGTTTCATGTACTTCTGTCAGTCTGTTTTTATCAAAACTTCCTACTCTTTAAACTAGAATGCCCGGAACAATAGCTTTGAAGGAAAACTAAGTGGTAGCCCAGGCTCTAAGACCTTTTCTTTATTCTCTTGTAAAAAAGGGCAGTGGAATTTTGTAGAATAATTGAATAGTAGATTTTTTTTTTTTATATCACCTGACTACAGACAACAGTGGGTCCTCTCAAAACCATGCATGATTCTAAGGTATCTTTTCCCCAAGCAATCTGCTTTGCTACTCTTTAATTTGAATAGCTCATTTCTAAGTTCTCAAATGTTATCATACCTTTCTGCGAATGAATCCTTCAGATCTAATATAACTGATCTGATGTACCCTTTAAAGCAGCTACCCTACAACTATTAGCAGAACTCTAGCAAGTAGATAGGATTTAGTATGTTGGTTTTTTGTTTTGTTTTGTGGGGAGCCTTTTGTTGTTTTGGTTTAGTAGGAGTTTTTGTCGTCGTTTTGTTTTGGCTTTTTATTTTGGGGGAGGGGTGCGGAAGTTTGTTGGTTTTGGTTTTTGTTTGTTTGGTTTTGTGCTGATTAATGGTAGAAGATTGGATATTATCTAGCTCAGATATTGAGATGGTCTTTGTGACAGGAGCAGCTGAATATCATCCTACCTTTGCTGCAGCCATATGCACTGCTTCCTGCAAGGCAAAGAAATACTGTAATGCCTGTAATTGAATGGGATATGGAGATTTAATTTTGTGGTCCTTTACTACTGCAACCTTCGTGTTCATCTTTTCCCCATCCAGCATGTGAACGGGGAAGCTTTCAGTAGTGCTTCTGTGATTTTGAGCAGCTCGTTGTCACACGTTATGAGCTGTAATACTACTAGGGACTTCATTGCCCTATCTGCTTACTGGACCAAAACAACCAAAGCCACACCGTGAAGCCCGTGGGGGGAATGGGAAGATAAAAGCACAGGCCTTGTGGCAGTGGGTGCGAGACTTCTACGTTTCAGAAACTCCGCAGCCTCGAAGCCACAAATGACCCCATCGGCTTTGATAGCTGCATTTGGGTCTGTTCACAGGAGACGTGCCGTGCTAGGGTGAGATGGGGTTAGGCTGTAATAATGATTTTCCTCCCACGGAGGAAACGCAAAGCAGAGATAAGGAAGCAAAGGGTTTGCAGGGGAAGCCTGTGGTGGAGTTAAGGAGCCGAATATAACTTCGCCGCCGAGGTACTTCAGCTCTCCTAAACCCGAGCTGAGGGCACGGGCCGGGGCCGTGCGCCGGAGCCCTACGGCTGGCACGGCGCGGCCTCCGCTCGGCCGCGCTCTCGGACGGCGCCTCGGCCCCCCCCCAGGCGACCCCGGAGCCAGGAGCGGCCGCAGGAAACAGAAGGGGGCCCGATAAGCTCCTCTAACCTCCGCCAGACTACCAACCGAACTGCGCGGTGACGCCGAAGGCAGCCGGAAGCCGGTGGGCGGGCCCAGGGCGGGAGGGGGCGGAGCAGGGGCAGCTGACGGCGGCGGCGGTGAGGGGCGATGGCAGTGCCGGCCGGCCGCACCCCGCGGGTCTCTAGGAGCTGCTAGTCACGGAGGTAGGTTGTGAAGGGAAAGAGGGAGCGACCCGTTCGCGGGGAACCGGAGGGTACAAGTAGTAACAGTCCCCGCGCACCCACCTGGCGTGAGTCTGCCCGTCGCGGGGAAGGGGCTGCCCCGGGCGGGCCCGGCTGAAGAAGGAGCTTTGGTGGGGCTGGGGTTCCCTCGGAGCTCGTTAAGGGCGAGGTGGCCAAAACTTGTCCAGTGCTGTGTCGTTCTGGTGTGCTGTAGTGGGGGGTTCATAGCCGGGGGACGCGGCTGGTGTTTTGTGCTTTAATTGCTTGTAAATACCCGGTAAATATCTCGCTTATTTTCTTTTCAGAAGTCTTGTTTGCTTTGGTATGAAATCTAGCTTCTATTGTGAACTCTAACCTGAGTTACCCTTATGAAACACCTTTTTTGCATGTCACAGCAGGACAGGGTAATAGATGGTAGTTGGCCTTTCTGCTTTCCTGCTTTTTGGTTGAAGACGTTTTCAGCCGTTTTGCAATGTGGGAGATAACAGGAAAGCATACATATCTTTTTCGGTTCTGAAAGTATAGTCAGGAAAGCTTAACTTACAGTGTTGCAGGCATAAGATTTGGTGCAACGTGCACTGTCGGTGGTTCTTCTGCCAGGAGGTTACGGGAGGACCTGACAGCTGCATGCCCATCTCCTGTTTTGTCAAACAGAGCATGAACTGCAGCTTTCCCTTATTACTGCGACCTTTTAAAAAAAAAAGAAGAAATCAAAACAAACTAATAACTGAACAAAAAACCCTTCAACTGATCATTTTGCCATAGTGCCACCTGGTCTGCCAAGACTGATAGTCAGTTCTGCTCCAGGATCCTCTTTCAGCAGGATTTAAATTGCTCTTGCACACCCAGGGAAGTTCAGTTAGCAGTCTACTGGACACTAGAGTTGTAGGTCTAGGTTTTTGGGTTGGTTTGTTTGTTTGTTTTTTGTGTCTGCTATTGAACATGCTGATGCTAAAGGCAGAATTATTGTTTGCTTTGGTTTTGATTTCCTTATTTTGAAAACAAAAGCAATTAAATTTGCCTGTGTTTGCACATTCCTGTTGTGAGTTGACGGTGGTATCTTGTGTGAAGATCAAAGGGGCAAAACAGTTCTGCAGCATATGCACCTTAGGATCTCTGAATTCCATTCCAGACACTGGTCTTAAGTCGGAGAATTAATAACCTTCTGGCACAAATCTCCCACAAGATAAGCCAAGTGTTGCAATGGCCACTCTGTTGTTGAATCATTGTAGAAGATCAACCCCAGGGCCCAGTGGAATAGGTCACAGACCTTGGGTATTTGGTTTGGTTGTGGGTAAACTTTTTAATTTTTTAAAAAATTTTCTTCGAATGTTGCTAGCTATTGTCACCCAGTAGTGATGCTAGAACCCTCACCTTTGCCTTTTTCCCTGTCTGCCTCTTATCAACACACAGTTTGCATGCTACTTTAAGTTTGGTGGGTTTTTTTTTTTCCCCTGGAATGTGCAAGAAATAATTACTTAGTAGTTCCAATTGGGCCCTGAATTTTGGTCACTTCGTTAGAAGATTTGCTAAAGAAATTGCAGTCTAGCTGGATGTACTCACAAGCTGTTGTTTCATTTCTTATGCATTTAATGCAAGTTTTACAAACAGTAGTTATTTAACTAGAGTTCAGGGATGGTTTGTGTTGGAGGAAGAAACAGAGAACACTCTTTGCTTCCCTGCTGTGTCTTTGCCTACTATCTCTTAACTTTATGTAAGGTAAAAATGGAAAAAGCAAGTTCAGCTCCTAGGGCTTGTTTGCCTTGGAAAATTTGGGGGTGGCACAGAAGGTGTTAAAGGAAACAGACTCTTTGCGTGTCTTGAAAAACGTGCCTTTGTACTGTGTTGTTTTTTCCCTGTCTGCTGGCGGGGGTTAGCTGCAAAGGTAGAGCTGTTAAGGCCCCACTGAAGGGCACTGTATTATCAGTGTTCCTCTGTACAGTAATGATTTTCATATGGGATTCTGTTTTAGTATATACACAATCTCGGGAAGCTGCTGATGACATCATGTACCCTGTCTCCTGTTAGGGCGGCACCTTATTGTTTTAAGGAAGCCTTTAATTTTCGGATTTCAAAACTCCAGCTGATTTCTTGGAAAGGAAAAGTGTATCACTTCTTGTGCTATTTAAAGTTAGAGCTTGGAGCGTTTTACTTCCTGTAGTGTCACTTTGTTTCTTTCAAATTAAAAGTTTCGGTTTTTTTAAGGGATCCCTCCTTTGGTGCTGCCCGACCAGTGAGTCTTTTAAATACACTTCAGCGGTGGTCACACAGAACTGACAAACTCAAAACTGGAGGAGGGAAGATGATGTCCTTGGATGGACCACAGAAGACCATCAGTCACCCGGTAACTCCTCTGTCATGTTAACAACTTCTCCCTTGGGAAATGGGGCTTTGCTGGTGTGCGTCAATAGGTAGTACACCTACTGTTTTGCACGGTGAGGGGTGTAACTGGGAACTCTTTGCATCACTCAGATATTTGAAGGAGAAAATCACAGGTGATGGTGTTTAGAAATTGAGCTGTAAGCAAATGGGCACTTAATGCACAGGACTTCCAAAACATGAAGGAAGTTCTCTCAGCCTTAGAGGGTAATCCTTTTCCATACATAGCTTATGTGGATGTCTGGCATTTTTTCAGAATATGCTGGATCAAAGGTGAAAATATGATAAGAATTGTTTTTACTCCTAATTCTCTGTAAACATGGGTGGTTCCTGGCAGCCTTCATGAAATTTTTGTTTTTGTTTTTTTGATGCACGTGACTTCACTCTGAACAATTAAACTTGGAATCTTTTTTTGGTAGTTGATATCTTACCTTACAATCCTGTTTTGTAGGGAAGACTTAAGCTAGCATGATTCAGCAACGGCAGAGAGTGGATTTGACAGAACGCTGTTTGCCTAGCTTAGAGTCTGGAGACTTTCTCTGAAAAGCTCTAGTATTCTCATAATCTGGGAGGGTGGCCTGACACTGGCATGTGGCTAAAAGGGTGGGCTGGAGCTGTCTTTTTCGTTGTATCGTTAACAAGATAGCTCCTTTGAGCCTGCAGGAAATAGTACTTTTAACAGCCTGTGCTAGAACTCTTTAAAAATATGAAAGTCTGTGCAGTAGCTAAGTGGAGTGTACAGTAGTGCAGATCTGCACGGGACTTCCTTACCGATCGCAGCCTTGCACTGATGCACACCTGGGCCCTCAGTGTGAATCTGAGTGTTCAATCCCACTGTATATTCACTGCTTGCAAAGTGGATAGAGTTGGGGGGTGATGGGCGAACAGCTTCAACTTTCTTCACAAGGACCCAGCTGGGAAAGGAAGGAAAGCTGTGTGGAGATTAATTAGAAGATGGAAGGACTGAACTGCAGAAGGAAAGGGAGGGTGCAAATTGGTAGGTGGGGACTTTGGTAGGAGAGGAGGTGTGAAGAGGAGAATTAGGAGTTGTTTAGGACAAATAATCTGTGTAAGGTAGAGAGTAAGAGTTCAGCAAAATTGTGTGGCTGCAGGGAGACTGATGAGTATGGTGATTGACAAGAACAGGCTGAAAAATACAGAAAGGTTAAACTAGGGTTTAGGGATCAAGAGCCTAAGGTGGGAATAAGAGAGTGTTTGGGATTGGAATATGGAGGCAGAGTTAGGAAAACCTGTGCAGATGACCTCAGGACAGCCTCCAGGCAAGGCCATGAGCAACCTGCTCTATCTGACCTTGCTTTGATCAAGACATTGGACTAGAGACGCCAGAGGTGTTATCCAGCCTCAGCCCTTCTGTGATTCTACCACCTGTGTGATAGTACACAGGATGATAGTACTACAAGATAAACTTTCCAGGGATGGAGGGGGGCAGGCCATGAAGATTTCACTGTTTTGGTGAAGTGTTCCATAGGCAGCAAAAAACTTTAGAGCGTTATTACTGTTTTGAGTCTAATATATACTTTTTTCACTACGTTACTGTTCTGAATCATCCAGAAAAGACTGCTTTCCTCTTTATTCTCTTTACTCCTCCCATCTGGCAAGAAATGTTGTCATCCCCCATCTGATGAGGCAGCTGTCTGCTGTCCAGCAAGCTGGATGAAAGCTGTGTTATCCCAGTCCTTTCCTCTGTAAGACCGTCATCTGCCCTCTAGTTTTACAAAAACTGGCAGATGTTAGAAAGAACTCGATCTTTGAGACCTCTCCAACTCAGTTGACATTGACCCAATTGGCTTCAGAGGTAATTTTTGGAGGTCTGGAAGAGAGCTGGGATGCTGGTAGATCATGTGATGTCACAAGCATTACTCTTAATAAATGAGGAAAATTTAGTAGAAGAATGTCTTGAGAGTTGTGGAAATTACAGGCATGTTCTGTAATGACACAACCTCATTAAGTCTGTAGTATTGCACCCAGGAAATGCTCTATTAAGTTGCAGCATCCCTGGCCTGTGTCTGTATGTTTCTCCGGTTTGTCTTTGGAGACTCAACCACTAATTTACTACTCTACTGTATTACTCAGAGCTACTACCCCTCAGGAGTAGTGTGTTAAAACTAAAATGATCAAGATATATTTCTTCTCATTATTAATCTTATTCTTTGAATAAAAAAAAGCCTCTTTTGTACAGCTTGTATATTAAGGAACCAAGCTACTGCCAGTAAGCAAAGGGTTTTCTACCTATTTGTTCTTTCCCTTTTAACACTTTATTTCCCATTTTAGTCCTCTGTTGCACTTGCTTAAGCCTATTAAAATACACAAGGCTTAAAACAACTTGATGGTTTGTGAGCTTCTGCTTGAGAAGCAAGTTCTTTAAGTCTGTTTTTCCTGATGTAGAAAGTGGCTGCAAATTGGGTTTTGTGTAAGGATTGAGTAGCTGAGAAGAGGAGAGGGCAGAGAAGGTTGTGTGTCTACAGGCAGAAATCATCAAAGCACTGGATTTAGACAGCTTTTGCTGTTATTTCCCCCTTCCCTCTTCACAAATTCACAAGAATGTGTCAGCAACCACATTCTGTTTTCATATCTTCATAGCTTCCTGTTTCACATGATGATATATATATATTTTTAAAAAATAAAAATCTTGACTTGTCCTTTTATGGTCCAGTATTCCATTCAAGAATATTATTTCCAGTCTATTCATTTTTTGTTGCTATTTTATTGGAATTCTTGTGTGTAGTTGATGTTTCATTTCAAAGGTGTCCTAAAATCTTATACACTGTTCCACAAATCAGGAATTAAAAAAAAAAAAAAAAGAAAAAAAAATCCAACCAAAAAACAACTTTGGCAGAAATTTTTATCTGTTAACTGAAGCAAATGCAACATTTGGTACCTTTTACTTCCTTTTGCAATCTAAAGCGCACGTGGTGAGATGCAGACTTACAGCTTTGCTTTCAGATGAGTCTCCTGTGAACTTCCACAGTTTTCTGTTAAGGTGATTCCCTCCTCTTTCTGAAATTCTGGGTGCGTTAGCTGATGATCAGGGTAGGGCTTCTGTCAGCATGTCTGAGCCTTTGCCAGAGCACGGTGCTGGTGTGTTGAGGGGGGTTCGTTTTAACTGACATGTCCCCTCATGTGGCTTAACGTCTGCTACTGTGTTGCCTTTTCAGTTTAGCATAACCTTCAAGTATTACCTTCTGCAGCTATTGATGGGGAAGGGAAAACAGACACGCTCTGAGCCAGATTGCATACCATAGATACCATAAAGCCTGAGACCTGTGAACAGGGCTGTTTCAGTGCACCTTGCAGTTCTTAGCTCATTAGGGTGAGGTATTTTGTTGTGTTTGTCTTGCAGGTTTTACTAAGGAGACAGTCTGTGACATAGTTCATTGTTTTCCCATCACTATTTTCCAAAATGGAGCAAGAACAAGTGAAAAGGCAACTGCTGTACTCTGGGATCAGAAGGGCTGTGGAAGGTGCCTCCTTGCTACTAGCAAAGGGCTGATAGCAGTCAGCACTTGGCAATGACCTAATTTGAAGTGAATCCTCCTTATTAAAAGTGTGGGAATGAAATATTACCACTCTTCATTTGAGAGCTAGGAAGAGAGGCTGGAAATTTTAGTTTTACCTGAGAAGCTTGGCTTAGGTGAAAATCTGCTGGGTTTTTCCTTCCCATCGTGGGGGGTATTTAGTGTTTTTCTACTGTTTCTTTTAAATGAAATGCTAGTTAGTTTTCTTTTTAATGTGCTAGAGCACTACATAATTAAGTATTAGAATATTATTTTTAAAACGGTTGTGGGTTTTCTTACCTCCATCACAAAATGTTATTTGAATATTTTTTTTTCTTTTTTTTTTTCCCCACCCCCCTCCTTTCCAGACCATTCCATATGTTGGGACAATACTTGGTGGTCTTATTCCTGGAGAGCTGATTGTGATACATGGGACTGTTCCTGATGATGCAGACAGGTAGTGGCTACGATGTTGCTTTTTGCAGTGTGACCACGTGAACAAGAATGTAATGGATAAAATTTGTCCAGGGGACCTACTTCTGATGTCGCACACAAGATTTAATGTAAATCCTTGTGATAGCATCAGAATGCTTAAGCATTTGATGAAAGCTTTTTGATGAGAAGTAGAGGATGAACTGATATTTTGCTTTCTGCTGACCCTCTCTTCTCTCCTTTTGTTTTGCCTGCTTTGGCAATTTCTTTTCCCTGTCATAGCATATGTCTGCTTGTCTAAAGAGTTTGTCTGAGACTAACAAATTCGATAACTGAATGTGTCATGTGACGGAATTAACTTAAACTGGGATAAGGTGGTATGGACTAGTGCATGTGCCCAGTGTGGGGTCTGTTCCTTGGCTTTGCTCAAGATTGATTTGGTTATTCTCCTGAAGATGATGGGAGGGAAGGTGGTAAACATAGTAAGTGAGGAACTTACCTGATATGAATGATGACCATTACATAAATACTTAATATTTTAATTTATTGCAATAAATTAAGGGAAAACCTTTCACAGATGTGTAGAAGTTGGACGCATATATGTTTGGGTTTTTTCCTTATCCAGAAGCACTCATTGTGTCTGCCTGTTCTGAGGCTCCACAGTAAAACACAAGTGTATTGAACTTCTAAGTGATTTCTTGACAGACTGAGCTGAATGTGCTTTGTCTTATTTTTACGATTAGGTTCCAGGTGGATTTACAGTGTGGCAGCAGCATAAAACCTCGAGCTGATGTGGCATTTCATTTCAACCCCCGCTTCAAAATGTTTGGCTGCGTTGTTTGCAACACACTGAAGAGGGAAAAATGGGGCTGGGAGGAGATCACTTACGAGATGCCCTTTCAAAAAGGGAAGTCATTTGAGATTGTCATCATGGTTCTGAAGGATAAATTCCAGGTCAGTTTTGGTCAATTCTTTATCTGTAGCCAGTGGTCAGGCTAATAAGAGACTGATTTTATGTATTGGGAATAAGTAGCTGGAAGCCTTGGCTTCTCTGTTACTTAGGTACAGAAAGCTTTAGAAGCTTATCTTTAAAGAGGTGCTAAGTAAATCAGACCTTTAATTTTATATTGCTGCCCTCTAAGTTGGATGGGTAGGCAAGTAACTTTCTGCCATGGCTAATGGATACTCCACCCTTCCCTCCTTATGTGCAAAGGGCTGACCTTAGGATAAACCCGTGTTGTGACTAGTGTAGGACAGTCCTCTTGGAGGAAACATGTGAGGTGTATTTGTCTCACTCTGTTAGACTGCAGTAATAGATTCTATTAGATTGGTAATACCATACTGGTAAACGATCAGGTGATAGAAACAAAAGGCGTGAAATGCAAATTCTAGTGTAGACAAATAAATCTCCCACAGCAATGGAAAGAGAGACTGAATCGTGGATGATTTGAACCTAGTTGTTCTGAAATTTCTAGGACGCTCTTTGCTTCTGTACCAAACCAGCGTAAAACAGATAGATGCATACAATTTGATACATTATACCAGTCATGTATGTTTAATACACCTTTCCTGTTTTGTTTCCTATCTCTTTAGGTGACTGTAAACAAGAAGCACTTGCTGCTCTACAACCACAGAATTAGCCTTGAAAGAATAGATACTCTTGGAATATATGGCAAAGTGCAGATCAAAACTATAGAGTTTATTTCTAATGTAAGTTATATAGACAGCTGACTTGTTCAATTCCTTTTCTCTGTCTTGCTAAACTACAGAGTAGGATTTATGGTGAAAAGGAAGAAAAGCAGCGAGACAGTCTGATGTCAGTAACAGGTTTATTTTTACCCCCACATTTCGACATGTGAGTTTTGTGTGAGTCTGTCTTCCTGTTTCAGTCTTGAGGTTGGGGGCAAAAGGGTGACAAAGTCCACAGCTTACAAAGTTAACAGGTCAGATGGTATAAGAATTGAGTGGATACAGAATCTAGGAATGGATTAGACTTTTCAAATATTGCAAGGGCTCCAAGATGAACTCTCATTATTCAGCTCTTCTAAGTGATAAGTTCAGCCATGTCTGGAATTGCTTGTGCATTTAACCCTGTTTTTCCTCCTAAAATGACTGAATTGTTGAATGAAGTGCGAAGTAGGAGTGTATGCTTATTTCTTGGAGGTGAGGTGTCCTTTCTCAACGAATTTGTGGCTTGACTTGCACTTGGATCAAACTGCCGTGAATTTGAAATGAAGGCAGTTTCCTGCTTTCTCTTAGCTGCCAGCTCTGCTAGAGAAAGGGAGGAGCTGAACAGATGTTTTCCCCTGTGGAGAAGGAGAGACATCCTTCTGCTCTGGAAGGGTGAGACTTTTAGAGCAGAAACAGAAGGTGAGAAATTCCAGGGAGATACAGAAAGTGAATGCCTTTTCCCTTTCTTCCTGCCACTCAGTAAGGTAGCCTTGCCTATTCCTGTGTAGTAATCTGGGTCTCTTCTGCCCCGTACTCATTACATTGTGGGCAAAACTTGGGCCCCTTGCTGCCAAATGTCAAGTCTAACTCAGGTCAGCAGACTAATAGCTGTGTTGGTAGAAGGTGGAGATTTAGGCCTGAACAGAATGGGATCTAAGCTTTAAAGGTATGTCTACTCACTGATCATTTGCAAAGCCTTTGTATAGCCTTTATGGACCCCATCACCTGTACTTGGGCATCTTGACAGAATATTGTTACTCAGAGCTGTCTGAGGTCTTGGAGGACTGACTCTTAGAAGAGCTTAGGGTGAGGTTTGTTTGATTGGTTTCTGTCCTAAGCACAAAACAGAACAGAGTTGTTTTAGTCTGTAGTTGCTGATGCTGTATCCCTTGGGGAAGAAAGGAACAAAGCAAGGCAATTGTTTCCTTTTTGTCTTTACTTCTAATATACTCTGCTGAGGAGGGGTATGAAGGCTTGTATTGAAATAAAGAAGCTGAAGACACAATTTACCAGGGCTAGGCTGAAACTGTCTCTTCATGGCCATGTTTCTCACCTGTCCTTCCCATCAGAAAGGAATAGAATCCCTTAGAATCCCAAGGCCCCTTCTGTGGAGCTGCCCCACTGTTATTCCTTCCTCAGTGAGGAAAGCTCAGTGGGTACCCTCAGATGCTAAGGGGTTAGCTGTGCTCTGACTGTTAAATGAAGATTCAAACGGTAATGAGGTGATCTTTAGAAATCATGATTTGGCTTCAACAATGGATCTTCAGGCTGTTTCCTTGATTTGTAGGGGTTTGGCTGTCTTTTTCTTTACCATAGCCCTAGATTTCTGTGTTAACAATTCACTCTAAAAAAATCAGCACAGATCTTTATATGGTTCTAAAGCAACTTCGTGTTCAAGTTCTATGTTAGCAATGAAATCTGTCTCTCTCTCTGCAGTCTTTACAAGGCTCTCAGCCATCACCTCTAGGAGTAACAAAGATTAACACAGAAAATGTACGTATGCTTGTGAAAGGTTGAGTGAGTGTCCCTATCATCTGATAAGCTTGCTAATGTTGTTTGTTTTCTCTTGCAGGGGGAAATGCCAGATGGTTCACAATTCGTAAGTGTTTCATACAGACTTTTGGCAAATGTGAAGAGTGAAAATAATTGAAATAAAAACATCTCAGTTGTTAATGAAAAAACATGCACAGTGCAAGGGAACTGAGAATCTACTGGGACATGATCATCAGTGAGGTTTTTTAGAGAGAGAGAGTAATCCTCTTTGCTGCTCATAAAAGTGAAGCTGTTTGTAAATCACTTAGAAACCCCCAAAGATAAACACAGCATCCTCAGCCATAAACACAAAAATAAAAAGAGAGGTACCTGAATTTTTAAAGGGTGAAATAACATTAAAAACTTTTTTTTTCAAACAAATATACTTAGTTCTCCCTGCCTTAGGGAATACCTGCAAAACAAAAGTATTCTGCAGTCGTATTATGCCAAATGGCCTTAGGTTAATGTGCATATCTCAGAACCTGCCTGACTACATCTTCCTCTTGCTGACAGATCTGTTCTTACCCTGTATACACTTCACAGAATCATAGAATGATTTGGATTGAAAGGGACCTTTAAATGTCATCTAGTTCAACCCCCCTGCAGTGAGCTGGTTGCAAGTGTCACACGTTAGGGTTGGAACTTGCACCCAGCTAGCATGGAGTGTAGGCAGAGGGAGTGCTCATCTTTTTGTGAAAAGCTGTACAGGTAGACTTCGGACTATCCAGACTGGAGTAAGGACCATGCTCAAACTGAAAAGGGGCTGGAAGCCAGAGGTATATACAAATAGAATTTGTGGATGAGGTGAAGTTGCACTGAGTGCCATGATTTTAATTGCCTTGTTACTTGATAGTCTGCCCTCTTCAGTCTTTTAAAAACCAAATAACTTGCATTATTGTAATTTGCAAGTGGTGGATTTCAACAGAAAAATAAAGGTGAAGTACTTCTCCATTCACTCCTTTTCTCTGATCAAAATAACTTCTAACACAACAGCAACAATAAAAAGAACAGATAAAATACTGGCACTGTCTATTGTTATGAATTGGTGCCAGGACAGGATACTCAGTGACCCTACTTCTAGTACTTACGTAGCTGTGGGACTACACACTTGGCATGAGCTTTAATCTTTAAAGCATGACAAACACTTTCAGAGAGGAGAGGTCAGGATGTCTGTATATGAATAATTACATGATATAAATTTACATTAGTGTAGGGATTTTCTTGTTGACTTTTAAATTACTTTTTTTTTCCTTCTTCCCCTCCTTCCACTGTTAGTGGTGGCAGAAGTAGTTGTAAACAATGTTTAGTTTGAACCCAAGGTGGTAGTCTAAAGAAAAGCCCCAACACAGTGCTGTTTATGTCAGTGTAAATTTTCCATTATAGTACTAGTATCCCAGAACACATTGGTAGGAATCACTTTAGCTCTAAGTGCAGACTTGTAATCGAAGGCCAAATTTCTTCCTGACATAGTAAAGCTCAGCTTGTATATTGAAAAAAAAGTAAGTCACAGTCAAAATTTTTACCAGTGGTGTACTTCCAGGGAGTTCCTTATGTTGGAAAACTTGATACTGCACTTTGCCCAGGATGCACAGTTGCCATTAAAGGAGAAGTGAATAAAAACCCCAAGAGGTAAGTGTTACTGAGTTTTTCTGCTATTTAACAGAGCTACTCTTGAGACTGAGTGAACTTTGCCATTGCCACAGTATATCCTTACTCACTTGCAACTTTACATCTGGTATCATCTGAAACTACAGCATAGTTTTCTCAGGAACCTGCAGGATACCGCATTAGAGAGAACTTAAAAGAGCAGCTCCACTGTGAAAAGTGAAGGTAAAACCTGAGTGTCTCGTTTACTAAATTTGCATCATTCACAAGGTCGTGTGTGTTCAGGGCTTCCGTTGTGCAAGGCACACGAGCACACACGTTGTACAAAACTAACTCTTATTCTGAAGAGATCTGAGGGTAAAGGATCTGACAGAAGTAGATGGAAAAGGTGTGAGTTGGATGAGCTGCTGGTGTGCTCAACTGCTGCATGGTACAATGTTTCTCTCAGTACTTCTTGGACAGCGTCCTTGGGGACTGCGTAAGCATGAAGCTGCTTAGCTAAAAAACAACTGAGTGATGAAAGCTGGTAGGGGAGTATGAGCTATATAATTTTGATAGCAATTTAGGAAAAACAGGTTGCAAAGAAGATGTTTTCCCAACATGATTTAAAGGGCGAGAGGGAGGAGCACAGAATGGTCAAAATGGAGCTGAGGAAATGTCTGTGCTTCAGCATGCCCTTTGCATGAAGGGTGCTTTAGGCTCTGCAGAAACATGCCTAAAAATGAAGCAATTAGTGTAAATAATGAGAAGCATGCTTTGTGCACTGTGTGTATGCACGGCAGCCCTGCTTCCTCAGGGGACAGATCTGCCCTGTAGCTGAACAGCACTCAGAGTTCATATGAATACTGGAACACAAGGGCTGGAACTCTCATCTAAGTTTGGATGGACTTTAAATTGGACAGGATAAGTAGTGCTTAGATCGTAGCAGTTGTTCTTCTTTTGGCTTGAAAAGCTTTTTAGCACATTTCAAGTGCTGAATGTGCCGCTTATAAGTGCGAAGAGGCTTTTGGGTGTTAGTTAAAAGCATTGTGGGTTGTCTGCTTTTTGTGCTTTTAAATGTATGGATTTTTATAGAGTTTGCAAGTTACTTAATGTTTTTCACTCGGTTCACACAGTTGTAGATGCTTGTTTTTCTCATTGAAACAGAGGACTTCACAGCTTGGAAGTGTGGCTGTATCTCCTATCTGAAGTGAGCAATTCTAGGCTTCTCAAAGGAGGGAAATAACATGACAGCTGCAGCTAATTTGGGGGGAGGAGTATTTCTTCTTCAAATGCAGTGAGGTCTTTGCCACAGGTTGAATCATTCATTTGAATTTGGATAACTTCCCTCTAATCACTCTTCTCTACAGCTCCATTTTAGGAACCCAGCGTTGTGGACATGTCATTTCAGCCAGAGCAGAGCTATGCTGCCTACAAACTAACGCTGTATGCATGGTGTCCCACTGATTTTTAAATGTATAGAGAGAATCCTCAAGCTTTTCCTTAGAGTTTGAGCAGTTTGTTGGCAGAAAGAATATAATGTCTTTAGGTAACACAAAGCTTCCCACTCTCCACTGCCTGAGTTAAGAGAAAGCTGGTGGAGCAAGTAGCACCTGTATGTTTCTGTGAGAATGCTGCTTCCTGGTGCTGTAGGGGAGCAGCACCTGGCCCACTTGGTTCAATACCTCCCCACTGAGAGACAGACAAAAAGTTGTGTGTGATGAAGCAGTTCTAGCAGGGTCATGTCCTGCATTTGCTGCCTCCAGCAAAGGCTTCTGTGTGAAGGAGACAAATGCATATTAACTACCTTCTTGGTTCTTCAGATGGCTCACAGCCCTGGTTCCAGAACAGTTCTGAGTATTGGCTAAGGACCTGGTAAATAACATGGACTACTGCATCAGCTCTGTAAACATTTACTATAGTAAACTTTTAAAAAATATCTTCCAGCTTTGCCATAAATCTGAAATCAAGTGACTCAAAGGACATTGCATTACATCTGAATCCCAGAGTGAAAAAACAAGTTTTTGTAAGAAACTCATACCTTCATGACAGCTGGGGAGAAGAAGAAAAGGAAGTTGCCAACTTCCCTTTCAGTCCAGGGATGTACTTTGAGGTAAGATTAACTGAAACTTAGCATCTAACTGGTAATTCTGCCAAAAGAATAAGCAGTGGTGCTTAAATGTCACATCACTAATACACATTCAAATAAAACTGCCATTCCTGCATTTCAGTGTCTTGAGAATATTTAGGATTAAATAATGGATTAATGACAGTTTTCTTTTTGAATAATTGCAAGAATTAAGCTTGCGCTCAGAACAAATTTTAATTGAATTGAGTTGGAATCAGTGATCCAATGATGTTTCACTTCCAACTTGAGTTATTCTATGAATGTTATTGAAGTTCCACTTATTTTAAAATGTTTCTTTTGCTTGAAACATTTTTTGTAACAAAAGCAGGGCTTGCCCAGGTCTAAGCTGGATCATCAGGTAGCTTTTTCATGTCTTGCCTGAGCTTAAAACTTAACTGTTTTTCGTCTTGCTTTTCAGCTCATCATTTTCTGTGATGCCCATCAGTTCAAAGTTGCTGTTAATGGTGTTCATATTCTGGAGTACAAGCATCGTTTTAAACAACTTGAAAAGATCAACATAGTGGAAATCACGGGTGATGTTCAATTGTTAGATGTGAGGAGCTGGTAGTTCTTTTCACTCGGTACTAAAAGTATTAAAACTCTAATGACAGTGCCTCCTTGTCAAGTACAAACAGGTGCTGGCTGGCCCTGAGCATGCCTTTATCCTTAGGCTTCTGTGTCTGCCTCTCTGAGTTAGGCGAGTACCAGAACTGCTAACTGAGAGATTAAACCCTCATCTAGTTTACAGTGTCCTGGCAAGCTAAGTAGGTGTTTGCTCAGATAAATCTCCTGTACTCCTGAACCTAGAAATATGAAAATTATGCATCATACTGTGTCCAACAATTGCACTCAGTATGTTTAAGTTAAACCACTAGTTATCATTCCTTGATAGCATACATTCAATATTGTGAAGTAGAAATGAGACCAAAATAGGATCTGAAGCTATGGTTCTCCACCCCAAGAGGGACATTGTAATTCATTTGAAATGGAATTATTAAATATACTCTTCTGCTTCTATATTAGCAACTATACGCTTATGGCTGGATTAAGCAAACAGTTAACCCATCAATTCTAGCAAAAGGCAAGGATTTTGATCTTCTTAGCCTGCTGCTGCAGTACTACCTTCTCTGATGCTCATGGTTATATCACTGCCTGCTTACAATTGGCTTAAATCAAACATGCAGCAGCATTTCTAGCTTTTCATTTTCCAAAGTGAAACAAATTAACATGACTTAAGTGGTTCCAATTGCATGACCTTTTGAAAGCTTCTCTGGTCTGAAATGGCTCCTGACTGAGTTGAGATTGCTCAGGGACTGCAGTGGATGGTTGTGGTTTTAATTTTTAAAAAAAATGTGTGAAGTCTGGTATTCCAGGTAGGGTTTCGGCTGAGATGAGACTGGGATGCTCATCAGTGGAATAGAGAATGAATCCTTTTTCAGTCTTGTATACAAATACTATCTCTCTGAAACAAGCTGTTCCTATTCAATCAGTTTTCTGTACAAATGTCAGTCTTAGTTTTTATACCCTTTTTAAAAATAAGTTGCTACTGGCTGTCAATACATGACTGAGGGATGTTCCTATTGATCTTAACAGCTGCTAAAAGAATGAAGCAATTTCAAGAATAAGATGTACCTTGTTTAAGGTAAATTATCAGATTTAATGTATAAAAAGCATAAATAAAAAAAATTTGTGAACTCTGTTTTTTTCCAAGTGTAGCTAAGTAGCTATGATCCCTTTCTGGTCTATATTTTGTCTTGTTTTGCTTATTATTTTACCAGTGTCTCCAAGGTGTCCTAGTGATCCTGACTGGAGGGCCATTTCCACATCAAGGAGTTAGCAATCCACACAGCAGTTAACCTCAGTAGGCGTAGGCCTTGGCTGTGCTGTTTTGGTCTTCAAGACTGTTGTGCTGTCCATACCCCTTAGCGGCAAGGTAAATGTAGCTGATTGTAATCAGTTCCTGCTCTCTAGTGGCAATCACAGCACTTGCGCATCCTTGCCTTTAAGATTTCAGCAGAAAGTTCTCCTGTGAACGTCCTTTCTGTTTGACAGTCGACATGATTAATAGTTGTCTTCTTTTAAGAAAATGCTGTAGGAGCACAAATGCCCATGATGGAGTAACCTTTCCGCAGATGGGATCTGCGTGGCATACTGCATCCTCAATAGAGGCCCATTTCCAGCACCAGATGGGATGTAAGATTATCCCTGTTGTAGTGTTAGTTAAAACCAGTTGTATTTTCCACCATACTTTACAGAGTCTGTGTGTGTCTTTCTTACTAGCAGTGTAATGAACCAGCGCTTCCTGGTGCAAAATAGGGGGTGAGGCTTTTGGTAAATTCATTAACATCACAAGCAATTTATTCTTGATCTTCAGGTGAATAAGAAGCTTTAAAGACTTAAACCAAACAGCTTTAGCTCCTAGTTTCTTGTAACTTCCTTTTCAGTAAGTTTACTTTTTACTCCCCTAAAAATGATAGAAAAGCAGATTCTCAGGACTCCAGGGAATGGGTCCAGTAACTCTGTATCCCAAGCACAGTGGAACTCACATGTTGCCACTCTGCCTTGCTACAGAATTTGCTTATAGCTTGCTCCTGTTTCCCGCTGTTAAGAAACAAGCAGTTAAGGAAGAGTCACGCAAAAAGTCCCCAGATCACCCAGAAATCACAAAGCCAGATTCTTACAATATTTTATTAAAAAGTTAAGATCTTAGCTCTGATAAAAATGAGTATGATAGTTTGCCTGTAAAGCTTGCATCTGTGAAGCTAGCATGATTCAGACAAAATTTGAAAACAAAGGGGATAAACTTAGAAGTAGCTTTGGAGTGGTTCTCCCAAAATGACTTCCAGTTGTTGAATTGTCTTCTGACACTGCTGTTCAACTTCTTCACATTCATCTAGAAAAAGAAATAAAGCAGGAATTACATAGAATAGTGATTACAAAGCTCTTCTAGGAAGGCTTCATCACTTGTCAGGGTTAGAACGATCTTTAAATAACAGGTATGAAATAATTATTCAAAAATATTCTGGTACTGACTTGGGACTTAGGCAAATTATCTGTATTTTAACACTGATCAAAAACATGCATCCTGGGAGATGGGTGCAGGCTACAATACTGAAAAACTACTGTAATTTAACTGAGCTTTAAGAGTGTGCTGGATACAATCCATTTCAGTTTGCATTCTGCACAGTTTAAGCTACCACTAATTCATAAGATTTATAGCAATCATCTGGTCTGAATCTTTGAAGTAAGTGGCCCTTATTCTTGTTTGGTCATAGGTCAGCTGCTGCCTTCACTCGTGCCACTTCAGAACATTACCTTCCATGAGCTCAGCTAAGAACGGAATAGATTCCGGTAGCAGGACCAGGTAGTTCTCCTTCAGTTTTTGTGCAACTTCTACTAAAGCAAGCAGAGCAGCAAATCGGACCTAAACCAAAACAATAATCTTTGTAAGGAAACAAACATTACAGTAGGGTTCCCTGGTTTCTGCTCCTCCCCTTCTTTGTGTGTAAGTTTGGGAACTAGCTATCCCTACTGAAGGCAACTAGTTTTAAGAAAATTTAAGCTTCAACATCTGGGTTAAGATAATGCCAAAGGAAAAACAGGTTGCAAGAAGCAGGTATGTTGCTGGAAGTTGTAACAGTCTTTAACTTTCTGTTACAGTGCCACTCTGTTCCACTGCATCAGAAGGAATTAGCTCCATACAAACCAAGTACTCCCCCTGAATACATATAACCTGTCAAAGAGAAGAGTCTTGACAAAACTCTGTGTAATAAACAGCTAGGAAGGTTGGTAAATAACAAGTCTTCCAGTTCACCCTCTAAAGTGCCCCTTTCTTCACACGCACAAATAGGTTAGCTCTTATTCCAACAGCTACCAAATCTTCAAAAAAACCAAACCATACAGGACGGAAAACATCCATATTTGAAATATTGACTGCTTTTCATATTGACAGTAAGAGCAAAAGGCCATAGGGTATATACATCTCTCCAGAACTTGCGAGTAGCACAGTACATCAGTATTTTTTAGCAATGACTTGGCTAGTACACTTTTGGGTTTTGTGGCATTGTTCCTAATGCAACAAAGAAAACCAGTTCAAATTCGGATAGCTCCCAACCTTAGAAGAGGCGTGCCTCATTTTCAGCAGGATGTGGTAGTTCAGTGGTTTCCACAGTGAATCATCTGCCATTGCCACTGAAAACTGAGCTATGCAGGGTATCAGGTGTGCTGTCACTCTTTCCTGGAACTTCTCATCACCTCCAAGCATATTTTCTAGCTGTGGAAGTAAAAAAAACCTTGTGAAACAGATTCAGGCTCAGATAAACCTGGTCAAAAGGACTTCTAGCTTTGGCTTTCATGTACTCAAGAGTTACATCAAACAGCATCACTGAGTGTGCACTGGTCTCCAAAAACTCAACAATATGCCTGAACCTTACAAAATGAAGATGTTTAAGAAAGAGGGTAAAAAATTTAGTAATTCAGAGCCTTAGGTAAAGGAGTTAATATTGTCTGTAACCCAAAGACAATGAACTAATTTCTTTTTGTTGAGAGAGGATTGAGGCCTGACAGGTTAAAAAGAAAAAAAAAATTCAGATAAGGAAAAAAAAAAATCAACTATGAATTGTTTTTGTGTATTTGTCAATACCTGATCGACCAGAGGCATCATCAAGGTTTCTGCTCTTTCCTTACTCAGGAACTTCTGGGTGTCAAACAGGAAGAGCTTGTACAGACAGTCCATGGTGTACTGCAGCAGCAGACAGCTCTTTTCTGTGCTATTTTCAGAGTCAAAGAAAGCTTCATCTATATATCAATCAAGGAGAAGAAAATAATAAAGAAGATAAGAAAGTACAAAACTTCCCCACAAGACAGAAACATTATATTTTGTGACTACAGCTAAAGGAGGTACTGCATACCAATTATGTACTCATCACTAAAACAATAAAGTGGATGCAGTAAGTCATCTGGCTTTTAGCTGATGCCCTAGCAGGTCTGTCACTGCTGTTCACAGTCAGCTGAGGACAAAACAGAATAGCCACAGGCTGTAAGAAAAGTGCTTGGCCACACCTGTGGATATGGAGAATTTTTTCAGGTCACTACACATGGGATGAGCAAATACTTTCCCATACAAAAAAACTAATACCTGTTTTTGCCAAGAAAGCAGAGGAGTCTGAGTATACCAGGTAGCATATGAGGAGGCAGTGAATGAAAAAAACAAACAAATAAAACTCCCAAACCTCAAACATACAAAAACAAGCCTCTTCTTACACAATTTCATTCTCAGGGAGCTCACAACTTTGAGCCCACAGGTTCTAGCCTTATTTATGAGAGAAATAAGACTCATGTTCTGTGAAGTGAATCCTGTAAGGCTAACTTTCAGCAATTATAAATTACATGACTCGGCAATTAGACTCCTCCTGCCAATGCCAATGCTTCTCTGCAGTTAGTAGCTGAAAACTTACCAGTTTTAGAAGTGTTGACCTGGTTCAGTGTCTCAGCAAATGGCTTCACTAAATGACCAGCAAAGAGGGTGAAGAGACCCTTGAGCTTGTCTGCAATGCAATCTGCTATGCGGTGGAATGTCAGCAGTCTGTCTTTTAGAGTAGACTCTGTTTTGGACCAATCAAAGAGCTGAAATTGAAAGGCAGATTAGGTCTTTCCTGTATCTGTGCACTGGAAAATACAAATATGCTGATGCAGATGATTTATATTTAAACATCTTACCTTGAAGAAGAGGGGTCTGAAAGAAGCCTCAGAAAGTTTCATAACCATACTTATTAGAGAGTCAATAATGCAAGCCTCTGTCTTGCCAACTTCCTCTAAATCATCCTAGAAAAATTAGGGAACATATTCCAAGTTTGAAATGTAAGAATTTGAGCTTTCTAAGAACGTTTTAATTTCGTCTGTTTCAGATCAAGTATATAACCATAATGGTTTTTACCCTAAGAACAATTCTAGATCAGAATATTTGATACTCAGAATGTCAGAGCACGTAAGTAATGGAAACTACTAATATTTTTTTAAACAACTGATAGGGTTGTTGGATGCAGAGCTTGGGCTGCTGCTATTCATGCCCCTCCACAAGTCACCTGGGCATGCTCTGTTCGGAAGTCCAGGACTTTCATGAAAAATGCTGTCAGCTCAGACTGATGGGAGATCAGGTGCTCCTTCTCCATACAAACAATGTGCTCCTTCAGAATGTTCATAAGGGGACCCAGGCAGTTCTGCAAAAATAAAAGCAAAGCAATGTACAGGCAACTGTGATATTGACAGTGACCAAGAAACATAACAAGGGGATTGGATTTTTGCACTTCATACGTTTACTTGTTAAAATACTGTTGATAAAACAAAGCACTGGAACAGGCTGCCCAGAGAGGTTGTGGAGTCTCCTTCTTGGAGACTTTCAAAACCTGCCTGGACATGTTCCTGTGCAAACTGCTCTAGGTGAACCTGTTTTGGCAGGGGGGTTGGACTAGGTGATCTCCAGAGGCCCCTTCCAACCCCTATCACTCTGTGATTCTGTGAAACTTTTTCCTGTACTTTTATGTGTGGGTTTAAATTAGTAGAATTCCTGAAAAGAGTTTGGTTTTCCCCTTCCAATACTGGAAATACCATTAAGCCTGAAAAGTTTGTACCTAAGCGACAAGAACAAAACCCAGATGAAAATTATTACTCTACTTATGTTCCTAATAGATAAATCAAGTCCTTTATGAATAGGATGATCTCTCAAGTTTTCATCTTCTAACACACTAAGGATATTAAACTGGTGCTTTTCTCCCAGGTCTAACTTTCCTCAATCACCATTGTGGTATAAAAGAAATAGAGATAATATCAAGTCTCTGCTAGGTGTGGCTGGGATGGAGTTAATATTCTTCATAGCAGCTCATATGGTGCTGTGTTTTAGATCTATGATCAAAACAATGTTGATAACACACCAGCATTTCAGCTATTGCTGAGCAGTGCCTGCACAGTGTTAAGACTGTCTTAGTTTTTCACTCTGCTGAGCCAGTCAGCAGGCTGGTGGTGGGCAAGAGGGGACATAGCCAGGACACAAATTTTGCACCGTTGCCTTCTTTTTTCCCCCTTTCTTTCTTTGGTTTTTTTTTTTTTTTTTAATCACAGTGCAAAAGAATGAAAAAAATCCTTACCTTCCGGGTATTTGCCACTTCACTGTAACACTTTGTAAGTGCAGGCAAGAGTATTCGGGGAGCAAGCCTTGTAGCTAGGATAGTTTTCAATGATGTTACACGTAAGCTTATCTGGGAAGAGGGACCAAACTCAACCACAATCTTTTCCAAGCGGACAACCTATCAGGAAAACCAACAGAAGTTAGACATATTTAAAACAAGTCAGTAACTTATTTTACAGTAGTTGTCCCTTGCAAGTGTCAGACAGGGATTGTGCTGTTTGCACCACTTGGAGTTAAGGTGTCTGTGTACAGAGTTTCACTGTCTTCATATGACAAACACTGAAAAAAAATGTAAGTCAGTGGCAAGGGGTCAGAATTATCCTAACTAGAGCTGTTAGATACACGTTTGATGAGATCATGGATATTACAGAATGATCCTGCAGAATTAATCTCCCTTTCCAAGAAGGCAGATTGCAGCCTATGAGGGGGAGGAGTAGGAGACACTCTTATATTCTATATCTTAGTTATCTGCATAAGAAAGTGAGTGGAAGAGTAATACATTACAACCTTCCACATAGTTGGCACACACTCCAATTTCAGAGAAAAAAAAAGTGATCTCTGTAGCTTCACCTAGGAAGTGGGCAGATCCTGCCCCCCCCCCCCCCCTTTAAATATCTGTAGGAGTCAGACAGCTCACCTGCAGCAAGCAATCCAAAAGATAAGGACTAAGGAAGTGTGGTAATGTTTCTGCAACCTTTAGCAGAGCAGTGACGGCACTTAGCAAGTAAATCTCATTGGAGACCAGCTCCTTCTTATTTTTTAAAGTTCTCAATAGTGCTGGCATCAGCCTGTGAATAACCAAGCATAAAGAGAGAAAGATGAAACCACTGACCATTTGGAGGCACATTTCCAATCACATAAATCTGTTAAGCCTGCAAGGACAATTCTCACAAGAAGTTTTACATGTGTATTTGAGAAAATGCATTAGTCTGGGCTCTTCTGCTATATATATATATATATATATATATATGCATATTATTATTTTTTTTTTTCTTGGTAAGCTAATCATAGAATGGTTTGGGTCAGAAGGCATCTTTCAAGATCATCTAGTCCAACTACCCTGCCATAGGCAGGGTCATCTTTCACTAGATCAAGTTGCTCAAAGCCCCATCTTTAGTTTAAAGATTTAACGACAATAAGAAACTAAAGAGATAAAACAGTCTTAAAAGCAACAAGTTAGATCATAGAATCATAAATCATAGAATAGCTAGGGCTGGAAGGGACCTCCGAAGGTCATCTAGTCCAGCCCCCCTGCAGTGAGCAGGGATACCCTCAAAATGTTTGAATTCTTCTTGAATAGGGAGGATAAAATAATGTAACATGAAAGGTTTCCAAGTATACTGGTTCTCATGGTTTTAAATGCAATCTGTTCTACAGTAAAAATACAGAATATGGTCTGACTTTTCTGAAGTCATAAAGATTGCCTCTCTAAGCACAGTAGCAGACTCCATAAGGAACTCTGATTATAAAACTCTTATGATTTCCTCACTAGCTTCTTAGTTCTACAACCAGGAAGCACTTGCAAGCACTATGAATACCTTTATTCTCATCTACACAAACCACACACACGGGCAGACTGCCACTTGGCCTTCATTAGCATTCTTTCAGAAATGTATTTTAATATAACATACTAATATAACACAGCAATTGGTTCTGTGAAAAAGAACCCAACAGTACCTTGGAAGCTGAGGTATTGCCTGGGCTTTCAGTGTAGAAGTGACCTCAGCTGTACACAGTAAGGCACTTCCCATCACGTTCTTTTCCTCCTTTTCTGAAGAAATTAAATCGATGGCAGTTTTCAGAACAGGTACAAATGGCACTGGATTTTCTGTGCCAAAACCTTTGCAGAGTAGCTTGAGGCTGAACAAAGCAGTCTGTCTGTTGATGGCTTGCTCATCCTCTTCCTCCTTTCTTTTACACTGCACAATAGCAATGAGCTCAGGAACTAGCTCTAAGAGCTGCAGGATCTAAGAGGACAAGAGAACACATAGATTAGACATACAATTAGAAACTCAGAACCTACAAGGTGACTAAGGGTAGGCATCCTACATGCTTACTACTCAAGAGCTGCCTGCAGGACGTGCACTGGTACCTCATGTCTTTATATAGAGCAAAACACTCCTACATCAATCTTTCTCTGGGTATTTCTGCTAAAGGAACTGAGTTTAACCACCTCACCTGGCTCTTTTGCCACCTTGTGCGCTGCTGCACCTTATTGTTCAAAAGGTCCATTGCCTTACGTCTCACAGATGGGAGCTGATTTGACATTAGTCCCCTAATCACAGGGATGAAGGTTTCTGTTGGCAATAAGGCATTGACCTGAAAGAAAACAAAACAATTCCATAAATGTTCTTCCACGCACTGTGACATAGTAGCCTCCAAATAAGACAGCCAAACTCTTCAACTTCTCACATGGGTTTCAGGATCAAAGAGAGGACAGACTAGCAATGCTGTATCAGAGGCAAGCAAAACAACAAAGCAGATTCCAGTTACAGTACTTCATGTATGTCCACTGGCTGCTGACCAGCCACTCAGTATCCACTAGCTCTGAGACTTAGCAATTCCTTTTATCTATACTGATGAGCTGTCCCTCCTTACCCAAACATATTTCTGGTGGTGCCCTGTGCATGTACATCATGAAAACCGGAATATGCTTCACAGGCAAAAAGAATTAAATTAAAAAAAAAAATCCAAGCTGTGAAAAGATGCATGCTCCACAGCATGCAATGAAATAGCCATGCCAATTCGACAGATACACTTCTGATCAAAAAAAAAAAAGATTAGAAAGAAAAGCATAACTTTTTTTTTTTCTCCATTTAAATTCCATGTAGAAACATACAACAGTTCCATTGGCATTAGCTACAACATTTTGAGTTAACAGTGAGAAATACTGCCAAAAGGCATTCTTCTCCACCAGACAGTGAAATGGCTGCTTCTGGCCAGCAGAATACTAACTAGAGGAAATAAACCTTTCTGATTTTTTTTCCTGGTTGTTCCATCCAAGCTGTTAGCTCTAGTTATTAAAATTGTTAGATGAGTTTGAAAAATGATGCACCAAGTTGCAGACCATTCAATTAAGATTTTAGTACTAATCCAACAAGAAATCTTACAAAGGTTATAATCATATCAATAAGCAAAACCAGGTATGTCCCACTGCTAACATGAGACCTACTTTATCCAGCATATCATAGGACTTGTTAAGCAGAACCCTCCAAAATTTGGCTGTTGGCTTGTCCACATTTGCTTCCACTGAAGATGCCACAGTGTTTATATAGTGAAGAACTTCTTCTAATAACCTAGATGGAAAGGAAGCCTCTTTTAGTAAGTAACAAGGACACTAAAGAAGTCAACTTTATAACTGGAAAGCATAAAGATTTCATGAAACAGCAACAAAAGAAAACTGAACACCTAATGGAGAAACTAGCAGGTCACATCTACATATTAACAAAAAGCTATGGCAATAAGGACAATTGTGTACATTATTCTACCTGATATCCCTAAATTAGCATCTACATACAACACTAGTTCTACTTAAGAAAGCTACTTTAAACCAAAAACAATCTGGGAAGGTATAGATGTTTAAAAATGAGCATTTAAGGAATACAGCATTTAAAATAAATCCAACACCCTTTTTCACTTAGAACAAATGTAAAAGTTAAGCCTTCACAAAAGAAAGCCTCAATTTTGCATCACTAGCTGTTGTAGCCCAATGACTACAGCTGTGATCTGTGCTTACTGGTAATTTTCTTGCACAACAGAGGGGCACCTGTGAATAACCACTTTTTTTTCCTCCCCCCCTGTGAACGAAGCGATATGATAGCTAAAAATCTTGAATTCTTTTAGAGACTCCACTATCAATAGCGTAGCAGTTATGGTCAAGTATGTAAATAAACACTATCAGAAGTACAGAAAAAAGTGGATATTGGGTAGAGCAATCTTTCAGAAAAAAGAAAGTCTACATCATATTAAAAACCCCAACCAAACCAAAATCCAAGTAACTTGCTTGTGGTTGAGGACAACATTAAAAGTATCTTTGGGGAAAAAAATATTCTAATAGGACTACACATAAATATTTCCAGGTTGCAGTAAAAGCTAGAAATAGGAGGAGTAGTGCAGATTTAAAGCATACCTCTGTTCCAACTTCTGCAGCTCTTCTGTTTCTTCACATTCAACTATCTGGTTTAAAGAGGAAGAATGAAAACACTAAATGTGAAACTTATATCCCCTTATTAAGTTAATATCCTGGTAAATGCAAATGTGTTTGTTCTGAGCGAAATGTCCACTAAAATGGTAATAACAAATTCCTCACATTTGCATTTAAGCCATCATTTCAGAAGGAAATCTGAGGATCTTAGGAAATGCAGTCACAGTAGCAAATACGTTTCATGCTGGTGGATGATGTTCACTTGAAAAACTGGGAACTACTTCCAGCTAGAGCCACAGCCTAAAATTTGTAATGTTTATTTTGTCTTTTTGGAGAATCCCACAACAAACTTGGAGATACACAGACTGCAAGTGAAATCCCAGACTCCATAAAGCCAGTGGGAATCCACTGGGACCAGGATTTTCATTTTTTACCTATTCATCAATCACACAAACGGAGTCTGTCTGGAATAGCCTTATTTAAAAATAATTAACATTACTGTGTGGTTTCAAAACTGTGTGAATAAAAGTGTCGTCAAGATATACTGCACATACCTTTCTGGATGTATTCTTTCAGTGACTTTGAATGAAACAGCCATACTAAAAATCAAATTAAACCTCATCTGTTACAGTACGGGAGAATTATTTAACGTGATCAGTTTTAAAGCAATCTGCCATTTATTACCTTTTTCACAAAACTTTGAGAGGATAAAAGTTGTGACATGAAGGAGACTGACAAGAATTTGAAGTGCCGAAGTTGTTTGTCTGAGTGAGACTCCACATTAAAGAGCTGCCCATCCTGATTTTTTAGCTTTGTCTTGCATGCTCTCGACTTTTTTGACCCAGGATCATCTGTTGAAAACATTCACAAAACAAATTTGCAACCAAGAGAAAAAGACATTTGATTTCTGATTAGAGAAATAAAGTAAAATTACAGTCAGTTGCCTGTCAAGGATAGTTATTCTGCAATATCCAGAATCAGGTCAAAGTTCCAAAAAGATGCTCTGAAATACCACAGGAGAGAAATTTTTCATTTCAGCAGCCTCAGAAGAAGTAGTGCCATTATGTGGCAGAACCACATAAACTATGCATCACATATTTGGGAAAATTGCTTTCAGTGTCATTACCTGGTCCTTCCCGGCTGAGAAAATGTATTCAAACAACAAATATGGCAAGTTCTAACTTAGAAAGAAACAAACAACCCTCACTCATCTTCCCTAATGCTCTTTGAAATAACAGACTGGAAAAGTATTGAAACATGTTGTTTAATTATTGCTCTACTCTACTGTAGTAGAAAGAAATGGAACCTTAAAAAAAAAATCCAGAAATGACTGGTAGTCCCTGTGATCTTGTCTGCTATGAATAACAGCTTTTTATTTCCACTAACTGATTTACTGTACCTTGTAAATGAGGACTACTGTTTGATTCTAAGTGCTCAAATTAATCTACAATTAAATGCATTAAAAAAAAAGTAATCACATATCTCAGCCATTTTATTAAAACATCAAAAAGCCATTAATTCTTTATCCCCTAGTCTTTTGTCTAGAGGAGTAATAGAATCATAGAATGCTTTGGGTTGGAAGAGACCTTTAAGAATCATCTAGTCCAAATCCCTGCAATGAGCAGGGACATCTTCAACTAGAGCAGGTTGCTCAGAGCCCCATCCAACCTCACCCTGAATGTTTACAGAGATGGGGCTTCTACCAGTTCTCTAGGCAAATGGTTCCAGTGTTTCCTTTAATTTAAAACCATTACCCTATGTCCCTTGTAATAGGAAGGTTTACATGCATTTGCGGACTCTGTTTTGTGGTTACCTTCTTTGTTCTCTGGCAGCTCTGTCAAGTAATGAATTACTTTCATCATGCTCTGGAACTGAGAACGTACGTTAAATTCGCAACAGATGGAAATCCAAAATTCAGTGTCTGCCTCCAGAACAGCATCCTATTTATAGTTTAGAAATGAAGAAAAAAAAATTTCAAGAATTAAAAAAAAATAAATATATATTACTAATAGTGATAAAAAGACTCAAAAACTCCTCATGGCATGGTAAGCTTACTACTGCCAGCATAAACCCCAAAGTTAATAGCAGCAAGGTCTTGGAAAGAACGCAGTTCTAGAGGGTGTAGAAAGAGATTAAACTGCTACAGCAAAGACTGTATCTTCTCAACGATGTTCCTTACGTAATTCTTTTAGTTTTCCCCATAAACCATGCTTTCACCTAATCCAAGGGCCTGCCTACACAAAAACACAATAGGGTTTTTATCTTGGTCCATACAGGAAGACCAGTATCATGTTTCACAAACACAGTTAAAGAAAAAAACCCCAAACTTTAAAAATACTGATAATTACAATATCAGCTCTTCAGGCCGAGGATCGCTGTACAATATGATGTGATTTATTGTGTCTGCAATACAAATCATAGTCAGCAATCGCCATCAGGTTCTGCTATAGGACGAGCTCAGAGCTCACTACTTATCTGAGAATAGCCTAGGGGCTTATCCTGCCTTTTCTTAAAGGCAAGACAGTTGAACAGAAAGGGGGAGATCAGCCTCCTGAGGAAAAAGATGACCCCACTTTTCTTCTAACCTTGTCTGTGCTTGATGTCACAGTCACAGTTTTGGTCACATACTGCTCGAACAGCAGCACCAGGAGAACCCAGAGAAACTTGTCTCCTCCTACTGTAGTGATCAGCTGAGTGAGGATTGGCAGGCGTCGGTGCTCTGGCACATGGGGCAAGGCATCCACAAACACACGTATGATCTTTATCACCACCTCTTCCACACTTCCCGAGGACTCTGACAGATCACTGTCTTCAGCCTATGTACAAACAGGTACAGCAGCTCAAACAGATGATTGCAGATGGGTACAAGTTCTTTCTTTTAAATTCAGAAAATGAGAAGAAGTACCATGTGTCTGATAACCTCATTACCAAAACATAATTACAAGAAAAATACAAATGCTCCAAAATAAACAGTTCTCAATAACACAGTTCCTCTTCAGTGTTTAAGGAAGAATCTTCCCATAAAATTAAAAAGGAAAAAAAAAAAAGAAAAGTTACTTAGCATCAGCTGAAACAAGCAGGATGTTTTGAAGGGAAAGCAGTGCCACCTCCTTCTAAAAACTTTGACTGTAAGACTGATAGTTAGGGACTTGGATTCAAGGACCTAGTAAAAGCAATACAAGGAGGCTACATGATCTCAGGTAAGTAACATTAAGCTCTCCCCACATGTAATAATTCTGTGTGCCATAAACAGTTTGTCACAGAAAATTGTGCTGGCTGCTATAAATATTTTGAATTATTAAAAAAAAAAAAAGAAAAAAGACAAGACAGCAACTAGATTTTCCTAACAGAGACCTGCAAGAGGATGCACAACGTATATGCATGTCATTAATAAAATACATCAGGATATCCCCGGCCCACTGTCAGAAGAACAAATTTTTTTTCCAATTCATTTTTACAGAAGAAATTTACATGGCATTTTTCATGTTTAAATCTATGAATGAGTCTAGAATTAAGATTTATTAGGTGCAAGTGAAATCTGACTGAAGAAAAAATGTTCCCTTTTAAAAAATTGTTTGTTTTGGTTTATGAACATTTATCTAAGATGTCCAGACAAAAACAAGAAAAACACCAACTGGAAGAATACAAGCATTTATCAAATACTTTACCTTTCCACTTTTGTCAAGCCATGCCTGCTATTGATATGACCATGACTTATTATAGGACTAATAATGTTCTTCTTATTTCCAATGGTTCCTCTACTGAACTTGCCTGCTAATTTTATGATGAAAAACTTGAACTTAAAGTATGTTTCGAGTCCTCTTTAGGCACAGTTGTGATACTGTTTTGGCTAATCCATTTATAAAGTGCAGGAGCTCATCAGATTAAAAAGAAGCAGCAGTCTGATGAACCCAGAATTGGTCAGATGTGAAGCAATCTGGTAATATAGCTATTAGACATAGTATCTAAGTAAAAATAATCCTAGAATAGGCTACAACTTATTCTACCACTGATTCTCTAAACCATACACACTATTTAATTAATAACCTTATTGTTCACTTTTTTTTCTACTCCTTTCCATTAAGGAGACAAATTTACCTGTATAAGAGCAGGAATAACCATCTGCACTGTCTTATTAATTACTTGGAATGTGTAAGTATCATCCAGACGCAAGACATTTGCTCCCATGAACGTAAAAATGGGCATAATGTTATGGAGAACTTTATCCTGGAACAGAAGACAGATGAGATTAGTTTATTTTTTTGAATTGCGCTGCTCTGCATATTACACCTTCCCACAAGTGCCACTAGATTCCTATAAAAGAAAATGAGAATCATTAATATCTTTTAAAATCTCCACTAAACTAAATTTAAATGTAGAGTGTGTTAAATGTGATTAGTAGAGTTCTCAATATTATTTAGAAACCAAGATACACTTCTAAGCAAGTAATCGAAGAGTAGAAGTTGCATTCTTCAACTCAGTACCATGGTAGCATGACAAGCAAAATTGGCTGTGGGGAGATCTGCAGAAGCACAAATATGAGCGTGATCCACACTTCAGTGATTTTCATACCGTTCCCACCCACCCTTTTTATATCTGTAAAACATCCGCAGTATCTACAGACATATAATGGAAACCACCTGTGCTCATTTTAATGTTTGGGGTTTTTTGAGGCTAGACTGTAATCACAGAAATTAATTTTAAGAGGGATGGTTTCGAAGTGTCACCTAGCTCAAGAACTAGTTTCCTAGATTTCACCAGAACTTACAGGCACATCTTTCATTTTTTTTTATTAATTTCATTCAGTTCCTTCAGTGAACTGAAGGAGTGTTTCAGATTTAAAAAGAGAGATGAGACTCGTACAAAATATTTCCTTGGATTCTGACCTTGAAAATCTTGTAAATGCCAATTAAACTAAAAGAATTAAAGCTTGGTTCTTTGGCAGGTGATGGCAGTAAGATGGCAACAACCAACCCCAACAATACAAAAGCCAAACCCCACAAATTTGTCAAGAACGTTCCCATTTGCCTTTTGGGAAAAATGCTATCTTTCCAAATCTGTGGAGAAAGTACTGATGTAAATATAAAGATGCAAACGAGTTTCGTCCATCTGGATACATTTTGCTGCTTCATTAGTTTTAAAGCAAAAGAATCTTACTCACAAGAGGGTGTACAGTCAGATTTCAGTCCATAGAAGAAAAGGCCTGTTTCTTGGCTGGCTAAAATCAGACCAACCTGTTTTTATCATCAGCTACAGCTACATTTCTCAGTGTTGTACAAGATAGGAACTTGTAAGAATAGATGTGCTACTGAGCTACATGTTTTCTCTCTTGTACATAAAATAAGCAGGGGAAATAGACAATGCATGAGAACTTTGACCATAGCGGGAAGGTGAGACAGAGGTTTCTCCTCATGAAACAGTTCTGTATGTTCTTCACTCCTCCCAGGATTTGAAACCTGAAGAGCTGACACATTAAGTTTCAGGTACTACTTACAGGAAACATGCCAGCAACAGCACCAAGGAGAAGCAGCGCATGGTGATGTGTCTGGGGCATTTTAGATATCCTGATGCATTGAACTATCAATTCCACATTAAATTTTTCTTTGTCAAGGGTATCTGCAAATAAAAAAATATCCACTGATTAACACTTTAGTGGTCAAACATGTAAGATTAAACAATACACTTATACACTCAAGCACTGGTTTCAATTTGCAGACCACACCTAAGTGATCTACAAAAACTGATTAATAAAGCAAACTTGTACACCCTATAGGGGCATCCCTCTCCTCAACAATACATCATGGATTCAGAGAATAAAAAAGTTAGAGCCCATTGTTCAAATGCTGTACTGATGAGAGAAGTACCAAGAAATGGGTCTGACAACTCTTACCTTTTGGGGTCTTGCTACCATCTGAAGACAATTTCTGACAGATGCTTAGTAGGCAGCTGAGGATTAGCTGCTTTGTATATTCCATATTTTCTTCTTCTGATGCCATAGGTTCCAGACACCTATACATTCCAGAAAAAAATTACAAATTTAAGAAGAAGACAGAAAAATAAGTGACCAAACTGAATATTAAGATACAAAGATGGAGCTGCAATCTTCCTTCTACAGAAGTTCTAAATTAAGGCTCCTAAAATGCATTTGCCAAAAAGTGTGTGATCTTTTTTTTTTTTTTCCTAATACATCAACTGGTCTAATGAAAGACATTTATCAAAGTATAAGGAGTATAAGATGATTACTCGAAATATGATTGCCAGTCTATGTAAAGGCAAATTGTAAGGAAAAAAAGATAAGTGCTCAGTCTGCAGGTAAACTTTCCTAAGTGCCTGGAGATAGGGCTGGCAAGAAAAGCAATAGTTTTCTTGGGTTGCACAGGATGAAAGGCTGTTCCACAATGTTTACAGAGAAATTTTAAAGCTTAGAGTATTATTATAATAGCTCTGCAAAAGACACCAGCCCATGTGACTTTTAGCACAGGTGTCACAGGTGTTAGCCTTCTTAGCAAGCCTAAGTCCTCCATCTGAAGAACAAAGTCTTCACATAAGCAGCTATGAAGCAGGTAAAAAAATTGTTTAAAGGGCAAAAAAGTCATAACAACTCCCATTCCCCCCATCTGATTTACCTAAAAGAAGTTCAAGTAAAAAATAAAAGCAAGCTAAGCTACAAAACATGGCAACAAAGCAGAGAGACAGTAGCCCATATCTGAATGCTTAACAGTGGCTGCTGTAGAAGAGAATGCTCAAGGACTCTTGTGTTAGGGAGGCAGGATTACCGGCTCAGCAGGTTAAAAAGCACAGGTACCAATGCCTGCGGACGTCTGAGTTTCTTCTTATGCTGCAGTAATTCCAGAATAAGCATAACCCTCCGCCAGCTGAACTGGCTTGTTTCCAGTGCCGATTCTGCATCTTGAGGCTTTCTAAAAAAAGAAGACAAACAATCAGGATATACATTTGCAAAAAACCCCCAGTACACTCTATCAGGGAACACACACCCGTAAGTAAAAAAAAGACAAATTTTCTTTCACGTCGTAATACCCTTTACGGCTTCTCCTGGGAGAGATGGCGTTGTGGGGGATTTTGATGGAGGCTGCAACACATTTTAAACAATCAATAGAAAATCCAGACCAAACTTGAAAAAAACCAAAGAAGGGTAGCATACCTTCTGTGGTAAAAAAAAAGAAAAATAAATCTATCACCAAATAACTGTCCAAGTGTGGATGTCCTTGCCATCCAGGAAACTTCTATCTTCAAAACTACCAGTTGTCTAACCACTGACTATGCAGGCCATGGGTGTGTGCGCAAGCATGCAAGTTGATAAACTCCGACAGACACAGTTTTACAGAGGATTCAATCTAATGGTAATGGTTGTTTAAAAAGGTCAAGTGAAAGAGAATAAGGACAATTACTTTCTGTCAAATCAAGAAAACCGACTCAGTATCCTGTTTCAACAATGGCTGACAACTGATGCTTAAAGAAGAGAATACATACAGTGGACAAAACAGCTTCCTTATAAGAATGGAAAGAAGAAACAAGACGGACAGATCTAAAAATTAGTGATAATATGAACATTTTAATGGAAAGAAAATAGCACTTTTCAGTCAACTAATGGGAATATTTTGATGAGCGTCTGTAGGCTTCAACCATGTGTGCAAAATTTGTCCATATATCATTATTAACCAAGTTTAATACCTACAAAAATGAATCTTGTTCAACTGTGTCAAGCCAGATTCTATAACAGCAAATGGCAGCATTAAAACTACTGGATTTTTTTTCTTTTTCTTCTCTTTTTTTTTTTTAATTTTCCCTATAGTTCCATCAGTTCTCAAACAGCAACATGAGTTGGTTTTCTCCTGCCAAAAGCAGCTCAGAGTTATTTTACTGTGCAGGGGAAAAGAAGAAATAGATGCTTATGCTTTCAATGCAAACCATGCAATGTAGTAAACCAAGCAGCTTTTGCTAACTGTACAGATTAATATTTTGGGGTTTCTAGTTACTTTACCTCTGTTGCTGCATTTTCTGCCTTCTAGTTTGCTGAACAGTGGCCAGACTTTTGGTTTTCTCGGGAGGTTCCAGTTCTCTGACAATCTGCTCGGCACACACTGAAATCTGAAACAAAGAGCAATAATGTAAGTACCAATGAACAAAGTGTCGTACCACATGCCTATGACCTCTTCTTTTTTTAAAAACACATCCCTTTCATGCACATATGGGCCTATAATCCACATACTCAAGTCATATCCCCAAAATGAAAATCAGTACAATAGAAGGAAGTGACTGATACATGGCTTTTAGAGAAGTGTCTTCTAAAAGCAGTCATTTAAAGAACTTTTCACGCCATTAACACAATTACATTATGTGATAAATAGTTTCTGATCATTTCATGCTATGAATGATATAAACAATGAGCATTACTGAATGTAGCAACAAAGAACGACCGCAGGAGCTTTGAAGATATTTCTGTGTTCTGGAGTTTGCCACTTACCCCTTTAAACACACTGCTAATTGACTGGGCACAAAGTGGGTTCTTACAGTTTAACAGCAAGTCAAACAACACTTTCAGTAGCTTCTGTTGCACCATCCCATCTGAGAGAGCTGCAAAGAATGGCTTAGTAATCTACAAAAGGGAAAAAAAGAAAGGATGCAGAGGCTCACTCTAAGAGGGTAACAAAATCACAAGCTATGGAACTTCGGCTGTGGAACCTTTTTGGTATGTTAGATTGTATGTTAGATTATGTCTGACACACCCAAACACACACACACATTAGTATGAATATATACTGTAATTATATGAATATATACTATAAATATTTGCATATTAATTATGTATTTATATATATCCAGGATTCCTCAGGTGCAAAGCATGTACTTCTGAAACATGCATCAGACATACTGATTCCTGACATTTTTCACACAGCTTGCCTGGTGTGAGGAATAAACTTGCTGCTGCCAGCCTTTGGTAAGTATATGCTAATACCTGGCTAACAGAAGGCCTGAATTTGTAGCCTCCTTCAAATGAGGCTACTTCTTACCTACTGTATTTTCTTGACTATTTTTTCCCCAGAAGTAAAATATAAAGTAAAGCTCCTGCCTGAATGTCAAAAAGAAAAGGACAGTAGAACAGTAGTCTCTGCAGGCAATGATACAGGTAGTCTTCAACATGCAAATACAACTCCTATTCTGTACTTGTCAAAATGCAAAAATAAAGCAAGCAGCAATTTCTCCTTCTGGTAAGTTGAAGAGAAGTTTTGCAGCCTGTTTAGATGTTTCAAAAAAAACCCTACAGAAACCCTGAAAACTTGTACTAGAAGAAAGATAGGTCATAGAAAGAGTCTTTGTAAATCCAATCCTTAACACTGGTATTTTCTTTAAATGTAAAAATGAAGATCTTACAAAAAGCCATACCTGCCCAAGTGCTGTGATCTGAAATGGTGGAAGTTCTTCATAGATTTTCTTGGCAGCATGCAGACTTTTGATAAATAAATCCAGACTCTGCTGATTCTTGCACAAGAGGGTTGCTGAATATTCATTAAACTTTCCAAGGATGAGATGCAGGAGAACAACTTCATCTTTCAACATTGCCTCAGGTTTGTTAAAGACCTTTTCTAGCAACCGGTCTAGTGCAGGCAAGAGGTGAGAAAGAATCATCTGCAAACAGAAGGAATTCATAATAGAAGTTTTCATCCATTCTCATTTTAACGAACTTCCAGCAGCACAGCTTCATTTTACTGCAATATCCCCTCTCTGGTAACATGCTGCATAGAGTATTTTATCTAACGACTATTCAAGAGAAAAAAATACAAAACCTATTGTGAGGTTACCAAGAGTACATGCTCATTTGCTACTTTGCTATTCTCCTTTGCAGAGTATTATTTTGTAGTTTTGAAGTACAGAAACAAGGCAATTTTTTTCATCAATTTATGACTGCTGTCCTCTACCAAACCCATATGCAAGGCAGGAACACTCATCCTCTATGCAGTTCACAATCCTTTCAACAGAGTGTAAAAATCCATAATTTCTTTCATTCTTTGAACACCGATATATTTCCCAGCTGCTACAGAATTTAGAATATTCTAGACAAGAGGATATTAATACATACAAACAAAATTGACAGTACTACCTCATATGTCACGATTCTTTACAGAAAACTATATAGATTCACTGATACCTAACTGTGGTAGAAAGGTATTTTTCAGTAGCATCAGTGGAGTTTCCTTAAGAACTCCAGTGCAAAATTCTGCAGCCATTACATTCCTGGATGGAGCTTGCAAATATTTTATGTTTCATTAAATCATACTCTGCAGCACTACTGCATATTATAAGGTGTCAACTTAATGCCTAATAGTCTAATACACTATGAATTTACTTAAGAGCATTATTACTAAATGAAATTTGATTTCATATTTCAGTCAAGTGCAGAACCCATAAACCAACTAGAATGGCAGCACTTACCTCACCATGGACGTTGTGAAGAATTTTCATTAGGTTTCTTGCAATATACGATGGTAAAGTAGGGTTCTGTACACAATCAAGTATGCTTTCCAAAGCTTCCAACAATTTTTTCTTCTGGGATTTCTGTTTTGGTTGTGTCTCAAGCTCCTCAAATAGAGTTTCCATAATCTAGTTCATTAACAAAGTGAAAATTAAGTTCTTACCCTGGAATAAAAATGCCTTAAAACAACATTTATTCAATGCTTTCATAATAATGCAATTTAGATACAAACAGTATTCTTCATCTGTAAATAAACCACAAGTTAATACCTGTTATTTAACTGATATTCTCAGTTCTCTGTATGCAATGAATCACTTAAATATTTTTATATTCCTTTAAAAATATAAACAAATGACTCTTCTGTGGTATAGAAAGACAATTAACTTTTCCAGGTAACTTGATTTTTTTTTAGCAAAGATGGGAGCTCACAGCAGTAGTCAAAACTTGTATTAATGTACACCTTAATTGTTAAAATACCTGCGTTATATATGTAGGGTCAGATATGATCTCTTCTGTCTTTTGCTCCAAGTGCTGAAGAACAGGATGAAGTAGAGACTCCTTGATCCCTCTCAAGGAATGGAGGCAGTTGAGAGCAGCCCTTCGAACTTCACTCACAGGACTACCCAAATTAATTATCAAAGATATCACCACTGCAAAGGAAATGAGGGAAGGAAGGAGGAAAAGACAACAGAATCAAGTGAGTGGTAAGAATGTTACTGTATCAGTCCCTGGAAAACATTACTTTGGAATTAAAAAGTTCTGTCTTATTACCATAAACCTCTAGACTACACAAAATCAACACAAATCTCACAGATACATGACTCTGAACTTCATCACAGTCCTCGTATTTGTGTTTAAGCTCAGACAGTTCATACATTGCTACTGACTGCCATACTCTCCTACTGCACAGAAAGTAGGGTGATACAACTGACTTCTTCAGCACAGGAGGGTGTTTTTTAACACTTTTAAGATTTAAAAAAAAAAAAAAAAAGTGGTTTCACTTCCAACTTGGGCTAGTTGTAGCAGTGAAAGAGAGTTATTTCACCCCAATACAGGTGATTGTAAATAACTATAGACACCCTTCATGGTACAAAATATAGTAAAATTGCACAAAATCAAAAAATACCATGTTTAATTCTTAAGATGAGACGCAGATACCATTTTACTTTACCTGGGGATAATGGTGACAGCAGCTGCTTCTTTTTCTGGCATGTCTGTGATTCAAGCAGTGCATAGCCAATATATAGAGCCTGAGTCTGCAGCATTGCACTGACTTCATAGTTCAGATGATTTGAAAGGTTATAACTGTAAGTCCATAAAATAGAAAGGAATTTGAAGAGAACCTCTGAATCTTTCAGATGTGCCTTAAATTTAACAAAACAAAAAAAATAAGGAAAGAAAAAAAAGAAAAGTTTAATAATTTAAATTTATTTGGCAAACTACTCTTCACAACACCTGACAAACCACCCAAAGCAGAGAAGTACAAAGGAAGAGAAGTAGAGTCAGAAAAAGTGTCTTTTGGAAAGAAAAAATTACCGAGTAGATGCCTTTGGGTAAACAGCACTTGCATGTGTATACAAGTCCACATGTTGCTTAACAGCTGGCTTTTTTAGTTTAACAAACCTTCTTCTCTTCAGTGAAGTATAATTCAGCTTGCTCATCAAAAATCCCACCAAAATAATGAAACATCCTCCCTTCTCTGCCAGGCACTGAATCCATGTCTTTAACAGCTCAGTATCAGTACAGTTTTACTAGATCTTGGGAGTGGCTGATCATCAGACAAAGTTATATACAAGAATTAACATCAGAAACAAGTTATGTTATGAAACTGTTCCTATTCTTTCCTTCTCCTGTTTGTGTTTGTCATGTGCTGTCCTTGATGAAACAGCATCAAATTCTGAAACAGTATCTTTGTGTCAATTCCTGGCTTCTCTCTTCCTCAGAAGGTGTGGTTATTACCACCGTCATCTAAAATACGGACTGACACAAAAATTTATCACTCTATGCAGGTGAGAAAACATGGGATGATGTTATAAGGAAACAAGCAAACTCTCCTAAAAGTTTTCCTTTCATTTTTTATATTGAAAAGCTAACAAGTTTTACAGAGCAACTGTTTGCTTTGCTTCCAGATACGACCAAAACTTTCACTTCAAACTTCAAGTTCTTGACCTCGTCCTGCAAATCAATGCTATGTTTTCTCCTTTGCCTCAGCTGGTCCATTTATTACTTTTACACTTCAGTTTTCCATCCCTACATTTAATTAGGGTTACCTAACCGGTGGAAGGTTAGACTTCCATCTGCTCCCAGTACTAGCATTCCACAAGCAGTGTTGCATGATCAGTTCTCCATTTTTCTCAGCTTTCCTTAAAATTAGTAACTCAGAGCGACAAATGCAAAAATACTACCTTGAGCAAGAGATTCATCAATGCTCTGTACTGAACAGCGTTGTATCCCTCACTAGCTCCACAGACAAGCAGGTCAAATAGCCCCAGAAGGAGGTGCAGGTAGTCTTGGCCATCTTGATTCAGTGATTCAGGATTCCACCAAGTTTCCTCTAAAAAATACAGGTTATACATAAGACATAGTGGATGCATATGAACACCTTCAGAAACCAAGAGAAAACAGACATCTCTAGTTAAAAGAAGACAATACATTTGGCTGATTTCATGTTCACAAGTAATCTTTACAGATTTCAGTAATAATAAAGGAAGAACGTTAGGGAAGCAAGGCTTGCTTGTTTCCAACAACTTCTGAAAACAAAAAAGAATTAGCCTTCCTTCTTCACTTCATTGATATAAAGACAGTGAACACCTACCTTTTGAGAAGGACAGTGGAGGTTTCAGGCCATTAATGAAATTTTTCAGCAAGAACAGGAACATGGCTGACTCCTCTGCATGAGCAGTCTGATCACTATTGAGCTTTTCTATATATGCCATTAACAAGTCCTTAGGCACCAAAGTTTCCTCTATTGTTTCAATAGACCAATTTAGGGGACTTTCCTGTGAATGAAAATTCATTTTAAGGTATACTGCCACAATTTTATGCAATGGAAGGCATATATTTCACACTAAAATTCAGTGATATTTAATATTCAGCCTCAAAAGAGGTGTCCTTATGAAGTGAATTACCTTTCTGATTTTACACTTAAACTTGCATCTGCAGTTTTAAATCCTATGCCAGCTCTTACTAGCACAATTAACAGTGTACACAAGTGAGGTAACAGAAGAGTAAAATATCAATCTCTGTAAAATACCTCTTCAAAGGGATTAGGAGTTACTCATAGTATTTTGTGGACATTCAATTTAATCATTTTATCTAGCTCTGTTCCAGCAACGTAACCCATATATATAAACATACATTACAATCTATATATCAGATATATATTGTATATATAAAAACTCCTTTTAGTGGAATAATCTGAGGTCAGAAGAACTAGTTACCATGTCTTGCTATGTGTGTGTGCAAGGGGGTGCACAAACAGAAACACAGTTTGGCTCATGTGTTTTTCCACACAAAAAAAGAACTGTTTCAACAACAAAATACATAAAGAATATCCCAATGGGAAATATGCATAAAAATAAAGCAAGAAAGGTAGCAGAAAAATTCAGAAAGAGTATTTCTGAACATTGTTCCTGCCCCCCCGATGACTGCACTTTCTGCCAGGCAATACAGCTGCTTATGGAGCTGCACAATGTACTAAATCCTAACAAATTCAGGAACAACACTTGCAGTGTTGTTGCAAGGGCTTGCTTGATTTATTGAATCAGAGAATCACAGTATGCTTTGGGTTGGAACGAACCTTCAAGGCTCATCTAGTCCAACCCCCCTGTCATGGGCAGGGACATCTTTAACTAGATCAGGTTGCTCAGAGGCCCACTTGAATCTGACCAAGAACAGGGCATCCACAACCTCTTTGGGCAAGCTGTTCCAGTGTCTCACCACTCTCACTGTAAAGCATTTCTTCCTTATATCCAAGCTAAATCCAGCCTCTTTTAGTTTAAAACTGTTGTCCCTTGTCCTGTCATTATAGGCTCTGGTAAAAAGTCTCTCTCCATCTTTCTTATGACCCCCCCTTTAAGAACTGAAAGGCTGCAACAAGGTCTCTCCAGAGCCTTGCCCTCTCTTTTCCCCACTGAACAATCCCAACTCAGCCTTTCTTCACAGGAGACGTGTTCAGCTTTCTGTCCATTTTCATGGCCCTCCTCTGGAACTGCTCTTACCATAAGCTTTTTCATACTCAACTGCATTTTTTAATTCCCCCTGAATAAGCCAGCAAAACCTTTACTCAGTGATCATAAACCAAGGTATTCCTAAGCCAATCAATGACACCACATGATGCCACAGGGTAGCTGGCAGAGACTCACCAAGCTTTGTGCCAAGCCCACAGCGCTGAAACGCTGAATCAGTTGGTGGGATGCTAGCCTAAAGCTCTGGAGTTCTTAGTTTTTTAATGCTAGAGTGGTAAAATATAAGAGTAATTCTTAATGGCAGCTTCTAGTACTGCTGCCAAGTGTGTGCTTTTGCTCTGAAAAGAAATGAAAGCAAGATTTTTCAGTCTTTCTCAAGTCTTCTGAACTTATTGTTCTCCAATAAAGAAAGATTTCTCCATTACAAAGAAAAAGCACTCTCCAAACTGTGTACACCTTACCTCTGCAAGATCACAAGCTCTGAGATTTTTTACTTTTTTATCCAAGAAACGGAAGACTCTGATAGCCACTGAAAAATAACTCTCCTTCATCTGTGTATTGCAGCAGCACTGAACAAGCACTGAACCAATTATATGAGTAGTTACTTTCTGTCTCACGCTGTCAGATTCCGTATCAGCAACACGTATCAGATCATCGACCTTAGAAAAGGGAGCGGAGGAAAAACAACATCAACAAAGTCTGTAAGATAGTGAGACTTCACTATGACCTTACAGCTTTTCATTTCCACGTCAAATTAAATCCTTGTTGCCTTCTACCATCAGGAACTAGTTATTGTCTACTGTAACGGTGCTCTTTGGAACCTGGGAATGCACAAACATCTGTTTCTATGAACTACCCACAGGTATGCTTGTTTATTTTCCAGAATTATTTTTTTTTGCAGGAAATTAAAAATTCCTGGAATTTAGTTACAGCAATAAGTAGTCCAAATAGGTAATAGCTTTGCTTCTTCTCTTCCTTATGTTAAGGTAGAAATATGTTTTATCTAGATTACATTTGGTTTATTATATACACATTTGCCTAGGAGACTGATAGCACACTAGTGCTAAAAAGAGCACGTACAGAGTTCTGTATCACGTTTGATCTACTACAGTGACCACCGGAAAAGTCAGATCTCTTAGGGTTAAAGTAACATGGTCCACATACCATTTGCAGCAGTAAGGAAGGGTCCTCTGAAGTCATGTTTTCAGAAAACAGCAGAATCATTTTTCTGTTGGCTATTCCAATCACCTCTGCAGGTTTGCTAGATTTAATCGCCTCTTCAAGAGCTATTCCAAGGATAAAAATAATAATCAGACAATCTAGTTATACAAATCACGTATTAAAACACTGGTGGGTCAATAATATTTAGGAACAGTCTGGAACATACTAGACAATTTCTTCACCTTTTTGAAGAGTTTTTTAAAGAACTCCATTCACACTCACAGCATGATAGCTTGTTAATGACAGCCAGTCTCCTTCAGGGAGTGATTAGGTTCAATAAGGATGACATCCTAAATTGTCACAATTTTTCTTTTACCAAATTAGTTACAATTAATGCTTTACCTTCTGGCCAACCTTTCAGTAAAGGGTGTAAGGAGCAGAGATCAGATTCTGACAGACATACGGCCATTTTCCAATCTGCAGATTTTGAATTCGTGTTAGCGATTACCATAAAAGGTAACAACCTCATTACCACCTCATCTAGGAGTTCTTTTTTCTCTTTCAAAATCTCCTCTTTGACCAAAATTTTTATTGCTCGCTCCAGAACCTTGTACCTATAAGAGAAGAAGTCATGTTGAAAACCCATTGCGCAATCATAGCAACAACACTTCTTTGATTTGTTCTCTATTTTCCAAGGCAAGTAGCTGAATCCAAATAGCAGTGAGAATAAGATATTCATGGGAAATCGTATGCAAATAATTGAATGTTTCTCTTGTAACTCAGCACAGATATAGTATAAGAAAAAGTATCTGAAGTGAAAGCCAGTTTTGAAAGTATTCTTTAGAGATACTTTCAAAAAATTAATTTATACAGAAAAAAACGTAGGCTGAAAAAAGGCATAAACATACCACTTTCCATCCTTCGAAAGATCAGCTTTCTGGAAGATGTTCAAAAGACTTGATACTACTACTTCTGGATCGATTTGTTTCCTGAAAATCTGAAAAGTAATCAAGAAAAAAAAAAAAGTATAATAAAATACAGAACAGTTTACCATATCTTAATGGAAAATGCATCTACTACACCAAGTAGAGACAGGGATCATATATCACCGATTGCACTGCCATAGATGATCATGTAATAAAAATATTATCAGGGTAAACAGAAGTTTTAAGTCTGCCCTGTATGCCCTCTTGATATGCTAAAGTACGGAGAGTTTACCGAATACAAAAATGTTTGCTAAAATAAATAAACAATAAGCTAAACACTTTATAATTACACACGAATCGCTTTTACTTTACATAGCATCTGTATGACAAAAAAATAAGGTACATTAACAAAAGATACTAAAGTTTAAAGAAGCACTCATGCGCTTCTATTTTTTCAGTGATTGAGAATGAATGAACACACAAGACCAATTATACTACCGCTAATAATATTCTCCACTACTATAAGCAGAAGCAATAGAGACTGTTACTCTATCTGGAAACAATCAGTACAATGCATACCAGAGTCCTATCCAGTAAACCTGAGCTGGAGTTTAGGACTTTGCCACTATCAACTGACCAAATGACTGTCATATGGAAAAACTCAACTGAGCACTTCTCACTGGTGTAATGCCTTGTCACTGCACCAATTTCCATCCAAAAGGCAGATAACAGGGCTTGTGTTTCTATAGAAAACTGTACAGGGTAAGCAGGAAGCACACTTCAAATAATAATCAAAGATTAAAATACGCTTTAGCAGCTACGTGAAAAACCATCAGTAAATTCAGGTTAAATGCAAACGCTTTGGGAAAGATCAGGAAGCAGAAACTGGGGGGCGAATTGTGAGGTGGTAAACCACACAAGCCTCCTAAATTTGTACTGCTTCATCTGTTAAAAGACACAAGCCGTACACTAAGGACACAAGTAGAAGAGCAATTACAAAAAAAATACATTCCAGACATGTATATTCAAGATCAGCTAAAATCTCACCTGACATATCAAAAGATACACACTTACCTCCAAAGAACTGAGAGCAGACATTACAACATCTCTGTTGTCATCCTTGAGACGCTCAAAAATTGCTTCTTCTATGAAAGACTGATCAAAGCCTTCCTGAAATAATAAAGGAAAACTAGAACCAAAGGAAAAATAATTTCCTGGGAGCACAATTTACAGGGTTTTAGTGAAATTTCTGAATCCTAGCACAAGAAAACAGCAGTAACGTCTTCTAAATGAAACCTCATAGTCAGACTAACTTTCAACAAGAAAAGAAACAAGCAATATCTATGAACTTAGATGTTATCTTAAACTACAAGTGGCTTAATAAACAAAACCTACATCCAGACTCCAGAATACTGGAAAATGGTGACAGAAACCTACTGAAAACACCATGAAAAATAGTGAGGATGACATATAAATAGTTTTAACGTACCGCTCACGTTCTACTGATACGTCTGGCAAAAAAGCTTTTTGAAAACATATGTTAAGTCAGTTCTGTAAGTGAGAGATTCAGGACACAAACCTTTGATGTTTCAATAACATCTTTCAAATGCTGAAGAGCCAGGACCCGCACAGCTGGCTGAGGATGATTCAAACTAAGCAGAAGGGAGGTATCAGAGTCTTCCAGAAACTGAAATAGAGATTTCAGAGTGACATGTTAAAAATACTTGAAGTATATATAAGGATAATGGGAGAAATTATTTCAGCATTTTTTTTGTACCAGAAGAAAACCTGTATAATTCAGACCCAAAAAAGCATCAATTACAGAACAATGATGTTGTATAACTGTTTCAACTTTGATCTTCTTCACTTTGGCAGACGGTTTTTGGAATATAGCTTGAGAAGTACAATAGGCCACAGACACCTTTTTGTCCTAGAAAAGCACTACACTTATCTAAGGATTCTGAGAAAGCTCTAGTGACAATGTCAGTGTGACAGAGCACAGATAGAAACTGCTAAAAAGGCATCCCTGCCAGTCCAATTGCATACACTTATCTCAGGAACCTTAAAGGCTAAAAGAGTCATATGCCTTTGTTCTGCATGCCTTGTTTTTCTGTTAATTCACTTGTTATTTAGTCAAAGGATCTGTGCTCTTGTTAAATCAGTACACAAATATATGAGGCACTTCTTATGTAGTTTATCATCTAAGTGCTTTCAGTCTTTCAATTATTGCAAAAGAACGGCCATAATACTAATCATCTCTTAATAATAAATTCCTTGGACAGATCTGTTGCACTCATGATTATTTGTGTTAGGCTGAGTTTCAATTGCTCTTCAGAAATGGCACAGAATAGCTCTGTCGTCACTCCATCCTTCCATGCTACTGGCTGTAAACATTCATAAAATCAATGCAGCAAAAGGGACCAAGCCCCCTTCTCTCAATAGCGATAAAGTCATTTGTCAGCATTCCCAAAACAAACACCTCTGACGCTGACAAAATCTTTAAGTAAGACAAGGCCTTGCTGGGTACATCCATGTTGTCACTATTGACCACTACAGTGTATGTAGTGACCATGTTCCTCAGGAAGAAAAATTACTGATAGCAATTGGGTTAGGTGCAACTGCATAAATTTTAACCATGAAAAAAACCTCACACTCATGACTGTTCATGATAAACATGAACTTAAAAGGCTTTTGATTTTACTAGAGTTTTGATCACTCCCTCCACATTTGGGTTGGGTTTTTTAGGTGTTTTTGTTTTGGTTTTTCTGTTTGGTGGGTGTGTAGAGTTTTTTGTTTTGTTTTGGGGTTTTGTTGGAGGTTTTTTTGTGAGAATGGTAGAGATTTTGTTTAGAAAGAGGAAGAAAGAGAACTTTGCCAAAATATCAGCCTTCTGACAGTATAACCAGATTAAGAGCTAGGATCATGAACTCAACTTCTGCTTACCTTGTATTTGCCACAGCTTAACGAAAGAGAAATAAATTGGTGAAAAAGATTTTGGTCAGCCTCATCTGTGCAATCTTTCAGATGCTTCTCCAACACAGCGTCTAGGGCTTTAGGATACCTGCCATCAGACAAAACCCCCAACGTTTTCCACAAAGCATTACAGACAAACATGTATTTACTAGAGAAATACAGGGAATTACAAGGAAGCTGAATGCACACGCACTCATCTGAACCAGCTATTTTAAGTAGCTTTGCAAAGGCAATCACCCATTATGTCTTAACACAGATAAATGATATGCAAACCACTAGAATAAATAATGAGTAGAAAAGGTCACGCTGCAGAGCAAACAGCTGTACAAAGCCAGCAGGTCTGTGTCCATGTATTACAGTGATGACAAAATAGGTAAGGATAGATCAGTAAAATAAAATTTCAGTGAAGATTAGGAATCAGTTATTTTCATAAGAATATTGTGCTTACTGTAGCCAACAAGCCAAGATCATAGGTGACATCACCACTATACAGACTGTGGGTCTGTCACAGAAAAATAGAACTTACTTTCTCTCAAGAAGTCTTATAAGAGGAAGCATTTTTTGATTGAGTGCAGCCATTTTGGTAGAATTAGATTCAATCTCTGTACCACAGGAGATAAACTCTTCAAGAAACTTTCTAAAATTAGAAACAAAAAGTCACCATTTTTTTGGATAGTACAGTTTTCATCAATGTTATAAAGCATGCAGCTGAACAGCTTAGGATTAATATGCTTTACTTATTGCAAGTACTCCTAGCCTGAAGTTTCACTCTGTCCCACAAACACTCCCACAGGTGTTAAAGGCATGGCTCTTCTGGATTACTGAACATTTCAGTTTAGAAATCCAGATTTGGAGTTAATTTAGGAACTCAGAAAAACATGCTCATATAATGCTAATGCCATCATCAGGAATTAGTTGGTATGAAACGAGAAACGACTGCAGGACCGCAGAAGAAAAATAGTCAAAGATAACTCACGAAGCCAACAGGCGATCTAAATCCTTTTCCAGTGGTATACTCTGAAGAATAGCTTCAAGATGTCTGATGTAAATCTGATTCTCTGTCTCCTCAGATTCTTCTTGCTCCTCTAAGGACAATGTGTAATCATAAAAGATGAACAATGGTTTGAGAATAACCCTCTCATACCGACTAAATCGAATAGCTTTTACAAGCATCATCATCCGGTGAACCAAGCACACAACTTGAAGACTGCAATGCCCATTGATTACTAGCACTAACTCTCCATCAGCTGCTAGCAATGCTGTATACTAATGTCATTAAAATGATAAAGGCTGTATTGCTGTCAATAAATTCAAGTATGCTTTAGAATGTTCCAGACCTGCTACCACAATCTGTGCCAGCAACTCCCTATAGCATTCCCTGGTGTGAAACTGGACCTTTTCAACGAAAGAGCTTTCCAATCACAATTCAGCAGTTTCAAGTCCACGGTGCAAACATACTTACTAGTGCAGATACAGGCTACTACTGCATCCCAGTCAGTCTTACTGTCCCAAACTGTTCCCAGGCACATTTAATTCATCATGTAAACGCAGATCTCCACTACTCACACTACAAAAGGAGTACATGTAATCTACCTAAAAATCATTTTGCTATTTAATACAATGCATCTCCAAGAGAGATTTTATATATCAAAACTAAGTTACTGCTGAAATACTGAAAATCAACATCTAAATCTAAACAATATAGATATAACAATGTCTAAAATAGCCTCCTCTGTATGGCCTGGAAAAGCAAAAAGCTATCAGGTCTTCACATTTATTGGTGCAGTCTTAATGGCAGAAGCAACTAAAATTACACAGCCTCGACAGTGATCACGGCCATTTGTCCTTAAGACTCAACAAAACTGTAAAAATGTATGCTAACTTACCCATATCACTTTTCATGGTAGCGCAAACAAGGTGAGGCAACAGGTAACGCAGAAGAGGAGAGATATCATAGCTTGCTGAAAGGCCTTGCAAAACTGTTAACAGTTCAGGGGTTTTGCACAGATAATTAAGAGGCCTGCACAATGGAATGGGAAAATAAATAAATACAAAAATTAAAAATGTACGCTCATCTGGGTTACCAACACTTTCAAACCACACAGACTTCCTAAGGATTCAGTTTTCAGCGTCAGGTAACAGTCTCACTGTAAACAAATGCTGAAAACATTCAAAGGGTTCCACTTTCTTATTGCCAGAGGTTTATTGGTGCATTTAACATCCAAGAAGAAAACAGGTTACTGCCAGTGACATAGAGCACAGCTGCTGGAATGGCACAGTGAACATACCTGTTTTTGCAAAGTCAGTAGTAAAAGAAAAATACTTGTATGGATTGTGGGAAGAGATATCCTCACATTGCAAGGAGCCTATCTATTACCCAGAGGCAGTAAAAGGGAGAAGAAATAATAGCTCAGTCCTTAAAGAGAGTAGAAACAATTGCCATTCCTGCTAATAAAAAGTTTCTCTTGTCAACTTTTATACCCACTTGACAGAATGTTGCATAAAGCATCAAGCGTTTGCCTCTCCTTAGTTCCCCACACCTTAGTGTTTAACTCTTTTTCCTCTTCTATGACTGTGTTCAAGCATCTGGAATCACAGTACAATAATCACTGTACTTATCCCAGCAAAGATTTGTTCTACAGGAATACCTGCGTTAAACTCTTTGCCAGCATGCAAACCCCCAGTAGCACATGGGACTTCTTCACTGTGTTCAACTGCACGTTAACAGCGCTACTTATCTGTACCAGGGCAGAGTAGACAGGTAGGTAGGAATGAAATACTCCACATACTTCCAGAAGAAGTTGTGTCTTATGAGGAAAGGCTGAAGGATCTGGGGCTGTTTAGCCTTGAGAAAAGAAGGCTGAGGGGAGACCTTATTG